>JAJOOF010010051.1:0-38515 GCA_029582545.1 Solanum lignicaule | reverse complement strand
ATATATATATATATATATATATATATATATATATATTGTACTTGCAATCTAAGGAATGAAATTTGGTTATTAACATATATTGAGACAAGAACAACGTTAAGGTATTTCAATTTTGACTGACCAAAAATTCAAATAATAATAATAAATTATTTTCCTATTTTATGATAATGATCTTTTTACTAAGATTATGATCTTGGTGGGTTTTTAAGATTTGATAGATTTGGGTTAGTATTGACTTATGATCAAACCCAATGTAAATCGATACATATAGTACATACAAATTTTCCAAATATTATCTTCTTAAAACAACTCAAACCAACTACAAAAAACCTTGAGACGAGAAAACCCCTTTAAGGTAGTTAAACTTTGACTTACCAAAAATGCAAATAATAATAATAACAAATTATTTACCTATTTTATGATAATGATCTTCTAACTAAGATTATCATTTTGGTGGGTTTTTAAGAGTTGATAGATTTGGTTTGATTTTGACTTATGATCAAATCTAATGTAAATCAATACATATAGAATCTTATTTAAAAACTTTCCAAAATCTATCTTGTAAAAAAAACTTGTCACGCCTTGATGCTACTCCCTTGATGTAACACGGGACTTAGGATCACGAGTGACACCAAGCTAAGAATGTGTCTGTCATATCATAAGCATACTAAAATTACTGAATAAGACAAATTCTATGCGGAAGCTAAACAATAGCTAAGTGGGAAAATAGGGAATACCCATCTACTCTAAATGTATAAAACATTCTAAGAGTTTAACAATAACTGAAAGACAAAACTCATCAATAAAAGTTGATTTTATTACTATATCTGAAAAGCCTCCAACTGAGTTGAGTTGTTGGGATATGCCCCCTAGCTAACTCAAACAAAACTGAAAACTTAATTAAAAGACTAAAATAAAAGGCATGTCTATTGTCCTCGAAGTATGAGGACTCACAACTGAAGATGCTGAAATACGGACCGAGAATCGACCTAAGCGCGATCTGGATATTGAGTAACTGAACCTACATCATAAAAGGATGTAGCGTAGAGTATATGTCAGTACTTGGAATGTACTGAGCCTGCAAGATATAGATACTAAGTTGAACAAGTATATATACTTTGAAACAAGGCATAACTGAGCAATATTGTAAACTGAGCAAGAATGTAAATACTGAAAAGATAACTGAAAAGCAAAACTGAATGCAACGACCAAGTGCTACTCATGAACATGACATGCTATACTGAATACTGAAGTATATACTGAAAACCTGGTCAATGGACTAGGAGTCGTACTATGGGAGCTACTATTAACCGACATAAAACTACGCGACTAAACGTGGAGTCCGATGTATACGCCCCATCGAGAGAACCCAATATACCTTTCTAGGGGTATAAAAGTATGACTGGCGTAATCACTAAATTTGATGCCCAACAAAGGGCACTTATAATCGTATGAGGGCACGTAATTCTGGACTATGAGGGTACGCTGAACCCTAGTCCACTCGGTGCTAAGTCTACTCCCTACTGAATATGTATATCACACAAATGCAACTAAAATACTGACATGCTAACTGAGAATGCAACATTTATATACTGATAATGTGACATTCAAAATCTGAAGCATGATTATCTGTTTAACTGACCTAACAAGTGTAATTCATGAACTAGGAGAATCTACACAAACTAAGGTTCTGAGTTTCATACAAGGAACTAAACAACGCTACCAAGGAAACATGATTTTTGGATTATAGAAACCATTGAAACTGAAATCATAACAATTCTCCAAGATATTGCAAACCCTAGGTCTAGACAAGATATGTAGA
This sequence comes from Solanum lignicaule, assembly GCA_029582545.1. Lineage (NCBI taxonomy): Eukaryota > Viridiplantae > Streptophyta > Magnoliopsida > Solanales > Solanaceae > Solanum > Solanum lignicaule. The sequence continues at coordinate 36,693 of JAJOOF010010051.1, read as the reverse complement.
ATCAAGGAACTAATTGAATTCTAGGGACCTAGTGGATTAAAGGAATCCACTAGTGAAATCCCACAAACTTAGTGATGAAATCTACGGAAAAATCCTTCGATTTCAAGGCTGAAACTTGAAGAAAACTTCCTGCTTGTTCTTGAGGGACTGGTTGACTTGCCTATTCTTTTGGCTCTAATTTCGATGAATTTTGAGAATAAAGGTTTTTGGTTAGGTTCTAACTAGATTATTAGTCTTAAATTGAGTAATATGACATAGTTTAGGTATTAAACAATGTAGTTTAAGTGCCTAACACATAGGGGAAAGGACCAAAACCACCCTGACTTAAATCTGACGAGTGCCACCTACTACAGGACTGACGGGCCGTCGATTGACCTACCAACTGTCGGTAAGGGTCGTCGGTCAAGCTCTACCCAACAAGGCTTCACTAAAATGAGCATAATTTTTTTAATCTGAGATAGAATTTTAGCAAACTCGATGGCGTTGGAGAGAGGATTCAATTATCTTTCATTTGATAGGTCATGGGCCACCTAATTCATCTTGTGCTAAAAGATATGAGCGTTTAAAGTTAACCCAACAACCATTTCCCTCAAATTAGTTACTGACCCTCACCTATGGTCCGTAGGTCCAACCACGGATCATTCTAGTCGACTGTGGTTGGGGTCAGAGACCATAAACATTTGGTGCCCAACGACGGACCCCACTTATGGACCGTGTGTCAAACCACGGACCGTCGATGGCTTCCGTGGTTCTTGCACTAGGTCCTGGAAAGCTACATTTTTTTCTATTTTCTCAAATCTAAGGTACTACAATATCTCCCCCTTAGGAACATTCATCCTCGAATGAAGTCTAAACAAGCTGAGTATGGAGGGAAGGAGCTGCAATCCCTACCACTAAATACTAGAAACTGATATCGAACTGAACTGAGTTCCAAGAACATGCAAATATGCTAAAATGGAAGAACAACTAAAGGAACAAGATACTAAGACTGAATTTATGCACGAGTAAACTAAGAGACTGGAGAGGAACTATTACTTGAAGCTAAAACGGAATCGGAAGGAAAGAGATGAGGGTACTTGTCCATCATGGCTGCTTCTGCTTCCCAAGTAGCTCCCTCTACTAACTGACTCCTCCACAAAACCTTTACTGAAGCGACTTCCTTATTTCTCAACCTACAAACCTGACAGTTAAGAATTTCAACAGGCACTTCTTCATAGGTGAGACTATTTTTCAAAGCCACACTCTCTAATGGTACTATTGATGCCGGATCAACCACACACTTCTTCAACAAGAAAATGTGAAAGACTGGATGAACTATTGCTAGTTCTGCTGACAACTCTAACTCATAAGCCACATTACCAACCCTTTTCAGGATTCTATACGGACCTACATATCTAGGAATGAGCTTCCCTTTCTTGTCTAATCTAATCACCCCCTTCATAGGTGACACGTTCAAGAAAACCCAATCATTGATTTCAAACTCTAAGTCATTTCTCCTCACATCTGCATAGGACTTTTGAAGACTCTGGGCTGTCATTAATCTATCTTTGATGAGTTTAACTTTCTCCATAGCCTCAAGAACCGAATCCATCCCAATCAAGGCTGCTTCACCTACTTCAAACCAACCAATCAGAGACCTTCTTCTATGCCTATATAGTGCCTCATATGGGGCCACGTGTATACTGGAATGAAAGTTATTATTATAGGCGAACTTTATGAGAGGTAAGTGATTATCCCAACTACCCTTGAAATCGATCACGCAAGCTCTCAACATGTCCTCTAATATCTGAATGGTACGTTCTACCTGACCATCCGTTTGTGGATGAAATACTGTACGGAGATTTACCTAAGCACCAAGACCTTTATGAAATGATTTCCAAAAATGTGATGTAATCTGAGGACCTCTATCTGAGATGATAGACAAGGAACCCCATGCAACCTGACTATCTCATGGGTGTACAGTTTGGTGTAGTCCTCCGCTGAATCTGTAGTCTTGACAGCCAAAAAGTAAGCGGACTTAGTAACTCTGTCCACTATCACCCAAATAGAGTCATGTTCTCTGTGAGTACGAGGTAAACCTGTAAAGAAGTCAATGTTTATCACTTCCCACTTCCATGTAGGAATATTAATCTCCTGATCCATACCTCATAGTTTCTGATGTTCTAGCTTAACATGTTGACAATTAGGACACTTAGCCACAAAATGTACTATATCCTTCTTCATGTCGTTCCACCAAAAGACTTCTCGTCAATCACGGTACATCTTAGTGGCACCTGGATGAATGGAATATCTGGAGTTATGAGCTTCTGTAAGGATCTGCTGCCTCAACTCACCCACGTTAGAAACACACAAGCGACCCTGGTAACGAAGTACACCATCTCCCCCTTGGGAAAAAACCTCAACTTTCTGTCGATGAACTGCACCTTTCAACTAAAGTAATATAGGATCACTATCATATTTTTCGTTAATCTCCTCTACCAATGAAGATTCTGATCCGTTCTGAATTATCACCCCCTATCTGATGTGTCCGTAAGAAAAACTCCTAAGCGAGCAAGCCAGTGAACACTTTGGATAGCTCTTTCATTTCTTCCTCAACATGTGCTACCCTACCCATAGGTAGTCTGCTGAGAGCATTGACCACTACATTGGCCTTACCGGGATGGTAAAGCACATTCATGTCATAGTCCTTGAGGAATTCAAGCAATCTCCTCTGATGGAGATTTAACTCTTTCTGGGTGAACACATACTGGAGGCTCCTATTATCTGCTAATATATCAACTTGAACACCATACAATCAGTGTCTCAAAATCTTTAGGGTAAATACTACGGCTGCAAGATCGAGGTCATGAGTCAGGTAGTTTTTCTCATGGACCTTCAGCTGTCTAGAAGCATAAGTTGTGACCTTACCTAACTACATCAACACACAACCTAGTCCGACCCTGGATGCATCACAATAAATCACAAAACCATCTGAAGCAACTAGTAAAGTCAAGACCGAAGTTGTACTCAACCAGTCTTCAGTTCTGAGAAGTTTTTCACACACTCATCTGACCACTGAAATTTGACCTTTTTCTGAGTCAACTTAGTCAATGGGGAAGCTATGGATGAAAATCCTTCAACAAATCTCCTATAATAACCGGCAAATTCAAGAAACTTTTGATATCTGTTGGGGATTTGGGTCTAGGCTAGTGTTCTACTGCCTCAATTTTCTTGGAATTCACTTGAATCCCTTCGTTGGATACCACATGACCAAGGAAAGCGACCGACTGCAACCAGAATTCACATTTGCTAAACTTAGCGAATAACTGACGATCTTTGAGAGTTTGCAGAACAACTCTCAGATGAGTTGCATGCTCCTCCTCACTTTGAGAATAAATGAAGATATCATCGATAAAGACGATGACGAACAAGTCCAAATACTGTTTGAATACCCTATTCATTAAGTCCATGAAATTTGCAAGAGCATTTGTTAGTCCAAAAGACAACTACAAATTCATAATGAAAATACTGAGTCCTGAAGGCAGTCTTCGGAATGCCACTATCTCTGACTCTAAGCTGATGATAGTCGGATCTGAGGTTTATCTTAGAAAAGCAACTAGCACCCTGAAGTTGGTTGAACATGTCATTAATCATGGGGATAGGATACTTATTCTTGATTGTGAATTTGTTCAACTGACGATAGTCAATGCACATTGTGAGAGAACCATCTTTCTTTTTCACGAACAACACTGGAGCAACCCATGGAGAGGTACTAGGTCTGATGAAGCCCTTATCTAGAAGGTATTTCAACTAATCTTTCAATTCCTTAAGCTTGGTAGGAGCCATTCTGTAAGGAGGAATAGAAATAATCTGGGTATCTGTAAGGAGATTTATTTCGAAGTCAATTTCCCTTTCGGGAGGAACTCCGGGAAGATCTTTGGGAAACACTTCTAGAAACTCATTTACTACTAGGACTGACTCAAGAGTTGGGGTTTCAGAGTTTGAATCCTTAACCTGAACAAGATGATAGATATACCCTTTGGAAATTATTTTTCTGGCCTTAAGGTAAGAGATGCATCGACCCATAGGCAGTGAGCTACTACCTTTCCATTCTAAGACTGCTTGTTTGGAAATTGAAACCGAACGATTCTAATTCTACAATGGACTAAGGTATAATAGGAATGTAACCAATCCATGTCTAGAATGATATCAAAATCTACCATTTCTAACTTTACAAGATCTGTTGAGGTGACTTTCTAAGAGACTATGACAAGGCAATTATTTTATACCTGTCTAGCTAAAACTGGGTCACCAACTATAGTAGAGACTGAGAAGGGTTCTGAAAGAGTTTCTGGACATGCATTAATACCACAAGATACCTTTCACTGTTGGTACCAAGTGTAGGCCACTCCCTTCAACTAATAGGCGGCCAAATATGCACTCTCGACTTGATTGACGCCCATAATGTTTGTTACCTTTTATATGTTGTCGAGAAACTCTTATGGATCTTATTCTAACTTATAACCATGAAAATCTATAGGGTTTATCCAAGTAAAGTCATGGATTCTTGTTGTAGCAGTATTGGTTTATGGTAGAGCTTGCACCACAGTCTACTGATTGACCTAGGTAGTCATGGCCTAAGCAAGTACTTTGTAAGCAACCCTGAACTAGGCATGCATGACTTGCTCCTTCAATGGGTTTGCTGGAGCTGCTGGCTTATTCCTTGCGTTAGCTCTTTTGGGAGGCATTTTCTTAAATGTGAAGAGCAAAAGTTAGAAGGAGATTGAATAGATTTTATACTCACGCACGATAAGAATAGAAAGGAAAGTGAAGGTTTTCCTAAAACACTTCGTAGCCCCCCGCCCCCCTTATAGATGTGGTGCACTTCAAACCCATGAGAGAGACTCTACTTAGTGTTGCTTTCAAACATACTAGAACTCTTGAGCTTAATGTTGTTATACCAAGTTTGTCAAGCCCGAAGCTACCCCATTGACGAAACACGGGACCTAGGATCACGAGTGAGACAAAGCTGACCTTGTGTCTGACATATCATAAGCATACTAAAAATACTGAATAAGACAACTACTATACGGAAGCTAAACAATAGATAACTGCGAAAATGAGGAATACCCATCTACTCTAAATGTATAAAACATACTAAAAGTTTAACAATAACTGAAAGATCAACTCATCAATAAAAGTTGATTCTATTACTATGTCTGAAAAACCTCTAATTGAGTTGAGTTTCTCGGACATGCGCCCCCAGCTAACTCTAACAAAACTGAAAACTGAATTAAAAGACTAAAATGAAAAGCATGTGAAGTGTCCTTGATGTATGAGGACTCACCACTGAAGCTGCTGAAATGCAGACCGAGAATCGACCTAAGCGCGATCTGGATGCTGAGTACCTGAACCTACATCATAAAAGGATGTAGCACAGAGTATGTGTTAGTACTTTCCAATGTACTGAGCATGCAGAATATAGATACTAAGTTGAACAAGTATATATAAGTAGAAACAAGACATAACTGAGCAATATTGTAAACTGAGCAAGAATGTAAATACTAAAAGGATAACTGAAAAGTTAAAGTGAATGCAATGACCAAGTGCTACTCATGAACATGACATGCTAAACTAAAAACTGAAGTATATATTGAAAACCTGGTCAATGCACTAGGAGTCTGACTGTGGGAGCTACTATTACCAGACATAAAACCATGCGAGCTAAACGTGGAGTTCAATGTATACACCCCATCGAGAGGACCGAATATACCTTGCCATGGGTATAAAGGCATGACTGGCGTGATCACTAAATCTAATGCCCAACAAAGGCGACTTATAATCCTACGGGGACACGTAGTTCAGGGACTATGAGGGTACGCTGAACCCTAGCCCACTCGGTACTAAGTCAACTCCCAACTGAATATGTATATGACACAAATGCAACTGAAATACTGAATAGCTCAAAATACTGACATGCTAATGAGAATGCAACTTTATATACTGATAATGTGACATTCGAAATCTGAAGCATGATTATCTATTTAACTGACCTAACAAGTGCAATTCATGAACTAGGAGAATCTACACACACTAGGGTTCTGATTTTCATGCAAGGAACTAAACAACGCTACCAAAGAAACATGATATTTAGATTATGGAAACCATAGCGACTGAAATCATAACAATTCTCCAAGATTTTGCAAACCCTAGGTCTAGACAAGATATGTAGAATCAAGGAACTGACTGAATTCTAGGGACCTAGTGGACGAAAGTAATCCACTAGTGAAATCCCACATACCTCATAACAAAATCTATGGAGAAATCCTTTAATTTCGAGGCTGAAACTGGAAGAAAACTTTTTGTTTGTTCTTGAGGGGTTGCTCACCCTTCCTCTTATTTTTGGCTCTAATTTCAATGAATTTTGAGAATGAAGGTTTTTTATTAGGTTCTGACTAGATTATTAGGCTTAAACTGAATAAAATAACATAGTTTAGGTATTAAACGACGTAGTTTAAGTGCCCAATGCATAGGGGAAAGGACCAAAATGATCATTACTTAAATCTGACGAGTACCACCTATTACAAGATTGATAGGCCGTCGGTTGACCTACCAACCATCGGTAGGGGTCGTTGATCAAGCTCGGCTCGATAGGGATTCACTAAAATGAGCATTACTTTTACTCCAAGATGGGATTTTAGCAAACTCAATGGAGTTGGAAAGAGGATTCAATTATCTTTCATTTGATAGGTCATGGGCCACCTAATTCATCTTGTGCTAAAAGATATGACCGTTTGAAGTTAACCCAATAGTCATTTTTCTCCAATTGGCTGCTGACCTCTCACCTACAGTCAAACATACGGTCCGTAGGTCCAACCGCGGACTGTCCTGGTCGACCGTGGGTTGGGTCAGAGACTATAAACATTGGTACCCGACGACAGACCCCACGTACGAACCATGTGTGAGACCAAGGACCGTCGGTGCCTTTCGTGGTTCTTGCACCAGGTGCTGGAAAGCTGCATTTTTTTCTATTTTCTCAATTTTGAGGTGTTACACAACTCAAACTAACTATAGAAATCTTTGAGACTAGAAAACCCCTTTAAGGTATTTAAACTTTCACTGACCAAAAATTTAAATAATAATAATAATAATAATTTTACTTCTATTTTATGATGATGATTTTTTTACTATGTTTATGATTTTGGTGTGTTTTTAAGATTTGCTAAATTTGGTTTTGTATTGACTTATGATCAAATCTAATATAAATCAATATATATATAATGTTATTTATAAGATGTCCAAATATTATCTTGTAAAAACAACTCAAACCAACTATAAAAATCCTTCTTTTGTTCCTTAAATTTTCACCACTAAATTGCATTCTCTATTTCCCTCTCTATACATGTGCACCAATTTGAAGATAATACTTTAAGCGTTTTTTATGTCCTCCTTAAAAATTTCTCAAATGTATGACCTATTTTAAGATGGTATTTTAACCAATCTTGGTAAATGCATATTGTGTCTCATATTTGTGCTAGTGTTTGGATTTCAAGAGTCAAATTACTACTCTAGATTTCTGAAGAGAAAAACAAAATATCATTTGAAGCTCATGTAGGGACGTTCAGTTTATTTTATGTTTGTGTACGAGATATGCCTCAAGGACAACTGCTTCACCAATTACAACAGCAGCAACCCCAACCGCTCCCAAATACAGCAGCAGCAAACACAACTACTTCCCCAATTAACGCAACAAAAGGCACAATTGCTTCACTAATTATAGCGGTTATGGTTTTTTCTTCTATAATTGGTGAAGCAGTTCTTCTTGTAGCTGTTGTATTTGGAGAATCGGTTGTGTTTGCAGATGCTGTAATTGGTAAAGCGGTTGTGCTTGCTGCTACTGTAATTAGTGAAGCAGTTATGCTTGTTGTTTAAGTCAAATCACTTATGTGTTCAATATGAACCCCTGTAACGACCCAAACCATCATTAATTAGGAAAATCAAAACTTTGACAAATATTAGGCCATTGACCCGCCAGTGCGGACCAGATGCCGATAGTGCGGCGACGCCATAACGGGGTAAGTTTGCGCCAGAGCGGGATAAGCGAGGCAGAATGTAAATAACGCGAAATCTTATTTTCTCCTTCTTCCTAAAATACCTAATTTAGGTGTAAAACACCCTAGAAACCCTCCAAGAACAGCTCTGAACTTGGGAAGGAAGGACAAAGAGGATTTTAGCATAAGGAGGCCGATGGATTGCTGATTTTCGATCAAGATCACCATCGCGAATTTCCAGAAACAAGAATCGAAGCTAAAACTCTGTGCAGCTACGTGGCGCCCAGGTAGGCTAGGTTTTATTAATTGAGTAGTTATAAATTTGTGCTTACTGCGTAATATAATGTAGTTCAATGATAGGTGTTATGTGTAGGCCTTCGTGCATCAAACAAAAGATTTAATCATAGGAATAATCCTTAGGTGATGAACAAGGACTAAGTTGGTCGAATTATGGTTAAGTGATATGTGTCGTTAAATGCTTTATTGTGATGAGTGTGATCTCATGATTGTGTGATATATGTTGTTCTTGCTTCATTATGATACATGTATGTATGCGAATGTTGCATAATTGATCACGTTAATTGTAAATGAGGATATATGAATGATGAATGTCATGAATCATGACTTGATTGTATGATTATAAGAATGTACTTTGTAATTGTGATTGTGGCTTGTTGAATGGATCGAGTGTTGCGTTCCGACACACTAACTTGGATCGGTTGCCAAGTTCCGGCGTACCTATGGGATCGGTTGCCACGTTCCGACATAAACATTGGATCAGGTACTACGTTTTGGTATGCTAACTATTTGGGTTTGGGTTACATGAGAGGATCGATGATTTGATATAATTGTATATCTTGAGGGTTGTGAAATTGAACGTGGATCGTAAGTGATATTTGATGTGTTTTCCAGAGTTGTAAATGAATATGATGATCTATTTGATTGTTCTTTGTTGAGTAAACTTGATATGTACCTTGATGTTGAATGAACCGGAAGGGGCAAACTCAATCGGGATGTGATGCGGTAGGTGGGGAGTCAATGTTTCAATAATTGTTAATGTCCGAGTAAAGGGTGTCGTGTGTTGTAACGGCTTTGATACGCTCAAATTACACCTCTTTTCAGAAGCATAAGCGATCGTTATCACGCAAAGAACCCAATTTGTAGGTTGGGGTCGATCCCACGAGGAATATGGTTTAGACTTAAGTTCAATAACGATTATATTCGTTTAGCCAATGTATTTCCGAGACAAATAAGTAAAAGGGGGGGTGGATTTGTGTAACAATTTTTGGAAATTATGAAAGTAATTAGTAAGTAAGATTCAAACTTTTGTTGTTATCAAATTGAGAAGGAAACTAGGGCGTACGTGTTCCCCACAAGCTCATAACTCTGTAATCCTAGTAATAGCAATCCCTTCCTAGTGTATTCCATGCAAAGCGATAAGTTATGTATCTCTTAATCCTTGGTCAGGCATCTAGAGAATTTCACCCCCCTACCTTGGTCCGGCTACGTGTGTATAATTTACTAACCCTTACCATTACCTCATATTAGACGTCACATCAATGTATGGCTTAGTTTTCACCCTCACACTAATCGACATTAATTCTATTAGATAGTATCACACTAAATATATGTTGATAATTCTTTTCTTATTAACTACCTCCTTGGTCCGGCAATTAGCAACAAGGCGAGTTCTAACGTTGTGCACCGTTAAAAAGACTTCTAGACGAAAGAATTATCAATGCATGCAAAACACTATTCGGGAATTACTTAGTTACTATTCATACTTCGTTAATCGCTCATGGTTCCCACAACCCTAGTTGTGGATTTAGTTACCCATATTAGCAAGAAAACAATTCATAATGTTTGAAGAATAAATCATGAACTTACGTAGTAGAGTAGAATAATCCCAGGATTTCAACTTGAATTTCAAAGTAAAAATCACCAAAACGTGCTTAGGAAATTAAGAATTGCTAAAGTTGCAAGTTAATCTCCCAAGCCAAAAACTAGAACAAAAATAATAATGTCTAACCCCTAAAAATGAGGTTTACATACCCTATATATAGAAAAATAAGTCCTAACTAAAAAGGAAACGAAATAAGAAAATAAAGATGCAGGACGCGTCTTCATTCAACGAGACCGACCTACGGTCCATAAGTCGATCTACGGTCCGTAGGTCCCTTCCGTGGCTCAGGACTTAGGAAATTTTTCTTTCTTGAAAATGTGCAAAATCTCTGTCACAATCGACGATTCAATAGTACGAATCGTAAGTCTATCTACGGTCCGTAACTCTTCTCCATAATGCCACACTTAGATTTTTTCAGCATCAGGTACAAGAACCAATCTCTGAATGATTTGACGGAGCAACAGTACGGTCCATAGATCAATCTACGGTCCATAAGTCACAACCGTGGTTCCACACTTGGTCAAGAATTCCCTGATCTTCAGCAATGCCTTTCATGCCCTTATACGACTATCATCTACGAGATGTAACTGGACCTACGGTCCGTAAGTTGCCTCCTTAGATGCCCTTTTCTGCACTTCTTTCAGTTGTGTCTTCAAGTTTTCGCGCCTGAACCTATTCCCTAAAAACATGAGAAAAACACATATAAACTAATACAAAATAGCCCTAAACACACACAACTCTCCAGTGAAATGTATCAAAAATACCGTAAACTCACGGTACATCAATGGCGAGAAGTGAGGGTAGTGTATGTGATGTAAATGCTTAGGGGGATTTCACTTTGCAGAAAGGGATGTATGTTTAGTGGTTAGAAAGCTTGGCATAATGTACTATGTGGCCATGGCTGGGTAATATGAGGAGAAAGTAAGGGTATGACATGAGCGGTTAGTTGGAATGCTTGTAGTTGTATTTGGGGACTTTTCTACAGGTTAAAATGGTTAGGCTATGATCTAGAACCGGTAAGTAGCTTGACTGAGAAGGTGGTTGGTAGTTAGAGAACTAGTGTAATTCAGAGGTATTTCGAGAGAGGGTAAAGGTGGAGAAGCGAGGGGTTCTATTGCATGATCTTGCTAGTTGATTTTTTATGTTATGTGGTGGGCGTCGGGTTGATCGATGATGCCTACTAGTACGTGTGGTTTGTACTGATACTACTCTTGCTATGTCTTTTTGACATAGTATGGATGCAGGTTGATGAGGTTTCATTAGAGGAAAATGAAGAATTCTCCAGCAACTTATACTTTTCCTTCCGCATGGTAGGAGCTGTGTCTTTTATTTATTTTGTCCAGTTGTACTCTTAGTAACTCATGTACCTGTTTAGACTAGATTTTTAGGGGTGTTAGTTATTTTACAAATTTTAATCCGAAATTGTTTAAAAGTTTATTTATTAAAACCCTATGATTTCTTTTATCTCCATTTTTCGTTAATCTTCCGGATGTGTAATGATCTTAGACATATTTATATGCCTAAGTTGTCAATATTGCCCATGAACTAATTAAATTGAAGAATAATCTTTAATTGTTAGCTTGATTTTTGGTGTAACTTGTGATGATTGTGTACTCACAAATATGATTAAATGTTTCAGGAACTCTCAATGAAATTGGAGTTGGAGCGAAGAAAGAAGGAGAAAAAATGAGAAAGAAAATGACTTAAGGCAAAAAAAAAATCAGCAGTACTGGGCGCACTGAGAGGTGCGTCGCGCCAGAGGATGCCGGACTGGGGTATGTTTGGGGCGCGCTGCTGGGCACGACGCGCCAGGACTTCAAGAATGCAGGCGCCTTTGTAGCGCGATGGCAGGTGCGACACGCCAAGGAAATGCCGACTTTTCCAGCTAAAAAATTATTAAATAGGATTCCTAATTGTAGTGTGATTTGACTCCAACTTTTCTAACTCTTATAAATAGACTCCTAGGGCTCCATTGTGAGGGTCGACTTTTTGATTTAGTGTGCAAGAGCAAGAATTCAAGTTTGTAATAGGTTTTAATCTATTAACTCTTCTATTTTCCAGAAATTGCATGAACTATTGTATTTTCTTGTTTTCTAATAGCATGAGTGGCTAAACACCCTAGTTTTGGGGCTATAGCTACGAATTGATTGTTGATTATTTGAGGTTGTTGAATTAATTTTTGGTTGTCAATACAAGTTACTTCTATATTGTTGTTTTAGTATTTTATGCTTGCGCACCATAAGATAAATCTATTGTCTAATCTTAAAATCGACAGAGGATGGATTAGATAGACCAAAAAATATAAAGAGCTCGGTCCACCCATTAGATTTAAGTGATTAGTATTCAGGAGTGACGCCCAGACAAACACGTTGCTTGGTTATGAAATAGGATGAAATATAAATGCTCACCAGTTAGTCTATTTATCCCCGCTCAACGATGTAGTTAGATAGCTAACTGGGGTAGGCGACGAGAGGCGTATAACCCGGATCATATCATCAACCCTATAAACCAGTAACTGGACAACTGAAATTAGTTCTAAGCTAATAATATGATACATGATATTCTTTATATGCTGCAGCCCTGGAATTGCTTTTAAGTTGCTTGAAACATTATATCAAAGTCGTTCACAATTAGTTACTTTCAATTAGTGCATAATTATTAGTAGATGAACAATAAATCATCAACTCTTGAAAAGGCTACTTTTTACTTTTAGTTGTAGAATTAAGTGAATATAAGTTGATCATAAGTCCCTTGGGAACGATAACTCGTTTCTTTAAGAATCTATATTACTTACGTGACCACGTACACTTGCGTCTATATTGGGGAGCAACAAGTTTTTGGCGCCGCTGCCGGGGACTTAGAAATTTATTTATATTCAATCTTCTTAAGTCTACAATTAGAATATTCAGGTATTAATTACTTGATCTTAGCTTGTTTATTGCAGGCACTTGATTTTTTCAGGTCTGGCTCGGAAGGGAGAACTTGTCGAACCTTACAATGAACCCGAAAGAGTTTTATGCCAACACAGAAAAATGAATCAGGGACGACAAGGAGAATTGGGGTTAGGTCTTCCGGGAAACATTGATGATGATACTCAAGACAACTTGAATAACCTGGAAAATGTGAATAACCAAAGGAACCCGAATAACCAAGGAGTACCGCATGTCGTATCCGTAAGACCAGTCTGTGATGTGGCAGTCCCACTCACAGACAATTTGGCATCTAGCATTAGGAAACCTCCACCAGGGGGTAGATTTGAACTAAAGCAGAGCATGGTACAGATCCTCCATTCTAATGGGCAATTCACTGGTCTCCCCCATGAGGATCCTCAAATCCATCTTAGGACCTTCATAGATATTACCAATACATACATCCCAATTGGAGTCTCATCGGACTATGTGAGGCTGACTTTGTTCCCGTACTCATTGTTAGGAGCTGCAAGGCATTGGTTAGATTCTGAGCTACCAAACTCAATCACTACTTGGGATGATCTAGCAAAGAAATTCCTGAGTCGATTTTTTCCATCCAAGAAAATCGCTAAGCTGAGGGGTGAGATAATAAACTTTGTTTAAAAACAAGGGGAGGACATGTACCAAGCTTGGGCGCGTTTCAAACAAATGTTGAATGCTTGCCCACACAACATGCAAACTAATGAGGTACTTGCTCACACTTTCTTTGAGGGTTTAGAATATAATGCTCGTGCTCTTCTTAATAGTGCAATAGGTGGACATGCCCTATCTAGAACAGGTGAAGAGTTCTTTGACTTACTCGATAAACTTTCTGAAGGGAACCAAGGGTATGAGGGGGGAATGTCTAGAACCCCAACCCAAAAGGTTGCAGAGATCTTAGATGTAAACCAAGCTACTTCCATAAATGCCAAATTAGATGCAATGCAACATTACATGACCTTACATTTTAAACAAATGGCTCTAAATCAGGCACCAGTAAACGTGGTACAATGGGCAGCAAATTGGTGTGAGGTATGTGGTAGTGGAACTCATGAAACTGAGCAATGTGAGGCAAACCCGGATTTCGTAAACTATGTGGGTAATGCACAAAGGGGTGGAGTGCAACAAAATTATGGTAACACTTACAACCCTAGTTGGAAGAACCATCCTAACTTCTCATGGAGTGGTAACCAAAACCAAAATCAGGCGCAAGGGGTAAACCAATACCGTTCTCAAGGGGTTGGGCAACAATACTTCAATCCTAACAAAGGCCCAAATCCTAGTGTACCAAAAGGGGGGATGACCAATAAAGAGCTACTCCAAAAGCTCATGACTGAAATAGGGACCAAATTAAATGCTAGATTAGATAAGTAGGATGTGAACATTAGAAACATCCAAATGTCCCAAATGAGTTTAGAGAAACAAGTTGCACAAGTGGCTAATTCTTTGAACTTATGTCCCCAAGGTGGGCTGCCCGGTGATACTAAGCCCAACCCAAAGCAATTGCATGCGGTAAGTACTAGAAGTGGGCTGCAATTAGAGGAACTAGCTCCAAAGAAGAGAGACACTGAGGTAAGTAACAAATAAAAGAAGGTGGAAGAGGTAGTAAAAATCTCCAATACTGAGGTACCGGTTTCTCAAAAGAAATTACCACCTCCATTTCCACGAAGGCTGAAAAAGCAGAATGAAGATGAATGCTTCGGTAAGTTTCTCTTTCTCCTTAAACAAGTTCACATTAATCTATCTTTGGTTGACATTTTGCAGGGTATCCTGAAGTATGCTAAATATGTGAAGGACATTGTGGCGAGCAAGAGGAGGCTCACTGAATATGAAACTGTAGCACTTACTGAGGAGTGCAACTCAAGGATCCAAAATAGACTACCCAAAAAGTTAAAAGATTCTGGTAGTTTTACTATGCAGATTACAATTGGGCAAAGTGTTCATGCCCAAGGGTTGTGTGATTTGGGGAAAAGTATAAATTTGATGCCGTTATCTTTGTATCAAAAGTTTGGGTTGGGTAGTCCAAAATGAACCACTGTTATTCTCCAACTCGCTGATAGATCCATTGCTAGGCCAGAGGGGGTGGTAGAAGATGTGTTAGTGCAAGTAGGTTCATTGATTTTTTCAGTAGATTTTGTCATCTTAGACTTTGAACCTCGATTCTGAACTTCCATTCATTTTGGGACGACATTTCTTGGCCACGGGTAGGGCATTGATTGATGTAGCAGCTGGTCAACTAACTATGAGGGCACATGATAAGGTTGAGGTATTTGATGGTTTCCCCGCTTTAAAATTACCTTATATTTATGAAGAGTTGTCTGCTATTACTATGGTTGATCGCATAGTAGAATCACAAGTAGTTGTGCCCGAAGATCCTTTAGAAAGAGTGTTAGCGGGTCATGAGATAGAGGGAGACATTGAAGCTCAAGAGATTGAATCATGCTTAAATCTAGCGCTAGTAGACACTCGTAGGAATCAAGTGGAGTCACTAGATCGCGAGTTGGGCCCCCCACCAAAGCCATCAATAGAATAAGCCCCTACGTTGGAACCAAAAACTCTGTCGGCTCACCTAAGGTATGCTAATTTGGGTACTAATGAAACTTTGCCTATTATACTTTCTGCAGAATTGTCTAACTTACAGGTTGATGCAGCATTGAGGATCTTAAAGAGGAGGAGGAAAGCAATTGGATGGCGGATGGCTGATATTCATGGGATTAGTCTGGCGTTATGCATGCATAGAATTTACATGGAAGAGGATCACAAACCCAAAGCACAACATCAACGTCGACTGAATCTTGTGATGAAAGAAGTGGTAAGAAAGGAACTCATAAAGTGGCTAGATGCTAAAATTGTGTACCTAATCTCTGATAGTAAGTGGGTAAGTCTGGTACAATGTGTTCCCAAGAAGGGAGGTATGACAGTGGTAAGGAATGAAAAGAATGAGTTGATTCCTACTAGAACAGTGACCGGGTGGAGAATTTACTTGGATTACCAGAAACTAAATGATGCTACCCGGAAAGATCACTACCCTGTTCCCTTCATTGATCAAATGCTTGACCGACTAGCAAGGCGGGAGTACTATTTTTTCTTAGATGGATATTCAAGTTACAACCAGATCTTGATTGCACTCGAGGATCAGAAAAAGATCACGTTCACTTGTCTTTATGGCACATATGCTTTCAAGGGCATTCCATTCGGACTTTGCAATGTACTGGCGACTTTTCAAAGGTGTATGATGGCCATTTTTCATGATATGGTGGAAGACTTTGTTGAGGTGTTCATGGATGATTTTTCCATCTTTGGGAAGTCTTTTGAGGAATGTCTCCGAAATCTTGATAAAGTACTTGCTAGATGTGAAGGCACTAACTTAGTTCTAAACTGGGAAAAGTGTCATTTTTTTGTAAGAGAGGGAATAGTGTTGGGACACAAGGTGTCTAAATCTGGTTTGGAGGTTGATAAGGCTAAGGTAGAAGTTATTGAGAAATTGCCCCCTCCCATTTCTGTAAAAGGTGTGCGTAGTTTTCTTGGTCATGCAGGTTTTTACAGGCGATTCATCACGGATTTTTCCAAGATTGACAGACCTATGTGCAGTCTCTTGGAGAAGGAGGTGAACTTTGACTTTGATGGGATGTGCTTGAAAGCTTTTGAGATGTTGAAGAGGAACTTAATTGAGGCTCCCATCTTAATTGCTCCTGATTGGGGACTACCATTTGAACTCATGTGTGATGCAAGCGACGTAGCAGTGGGTGCAGTGTTGGGACAAAGAAATAATAAAGTGTTCCACTCGATCTATTATGCAAGCAAGACCCTTGACTCTACACAAGCTAATTACACAATGACTGAGAAGGAGATGCTGGCACTAGTGTTCGCCTTCGACAAGTTCAGATCATGTTTGGTAGGTACTAAAGTGATTGTTTTTACTGACCATGCAGCTATTAGGTACTTATTCAACAAGAAGGATTCTAAACCAAGGTTAATTCGTTGGATATTGCTTCTCCAAGAACTTGACCTTGAGATCAAAGATAGGAAAGGTACTGAGAATCAAATAGCTGATCACTTATCTAGGTTAGAAGATTTTTCACATGTAAATGAAGGTGAGCAAATCCGGGAAGAGTTTCCGGATGAACAATTGATGGCATTAGATATCTCTCAAGTGCCATGGTATGCAGACATTGTGAATTTGATAGTAAATGGCGATTATCTTCCGGGTGCAACCACCCAATAAAATAAAAAGCTCAATCATGATGCCAAGTTCTATATCTGGGATGAGCCATTCTTGTTCAAGCAAGGTGTAGACTGGGTAGTGAGAAGGTGCATTCCGGAATCTGAGGTTCACAAAGTGCTCGAAAGTTGTCATGCTAGCCCATATGGTGGTCACCATGGAGGAGAGCGCACTGCTCATAAGGTACTACAATCTGGTTTCTTTTGGCCCTCGTTATTTAAAGATTCGATTTCTTTTGTAAAGGGTTGTGCTAAATGCCAAAGGTTGGGTACTATTTCAAGAAGACATGAGATGCCGCTAAGTAACATTTTGGAAGTGGAAATGTTTGATGTGTGGGGTATTGACTTCATGGGTCTATTCCTACCATCTAGTGGAAACCAATACATTCTTGTGGCTGTGGATTATGTTAGTAAATGGGTTGAGGCGGTCGCTCTTCCTTCCAATGATTCAAGGGTGGTGATAAAGTTCATAAAGAAGCACATCTTCACTCGCTTTGGCAATCCAAGGGCAATTATAAGTGATGGAGATAAGCATTTAATTAACCATTTTGTTAAGAATCTTCTTACTAAGTATGGTATTCGTCATAAGGTTGCTACAGCTTACCATTCTCAAACGAGTGGCCAAGTGGAGGTTTCAAATAGAGAGGTGCAACAAATTTTGCAGAAAACGGTGAATGCGCAAAGGAAAGATTGGTCTGAGAAATTAGATGATGCGCTGTGGGCATATAGGAGTGCATATAAGACACCAATAGGGACTTTTCCATATCACATAGTATTTAGGAAAGCATGTCACCTTCCAGCTGAATTAGAACATCAAGCATATTGGGCAATCAAGAAGCTGAACTTAGACCCCAAGCTAGCTGGTAAAAAGAGAGTGAATCAGCTGCATGAACTTAAGGATTTTAGGCTCCACGCATATAAGAATGCCAAGCTTTACAAAGAAAAGATGAAAAGGTGGCATGACAAACACATAGTAGCTCGTACTTTCAATCCGAGAGATAAGGTACTACTCTTTAACTCTAGACTAAGGTTATTCCCCAGAAAATTAAGGTCGAAGTGGAGTGGTCCTTTCAAAGTGGTCAGAATGACACAACATGGGGCTGTTGAACTTAAAGATAAGACTGGCCTTACGTTCTTGGTCAATGGGCAAAGGGTGAAATACTATTTCGGTGAGAATTCGGATCGTGATCGGGAAGCTCTTAAGCTAAATGATGAATGATCCAAGTTACGTCGTGTCGCGACGTTAAATCAAGCGCTACATGGGAGGCAACACATGAACAATATGTAATAGATAGGTAGTTCATCTTTGAATTCTTGAAATTTTTTGTTTTAGCGTAATTTCAATTCTTAGAATTTAGGTTAGTTATAGCTAGATAAGATTTTCTTTTATTATTGGTAACTTATTATGTAATAGTAAAAAAATAAAATTGAGCCAGGCGCACTGATTGGCGCGCAGCGCCTGGCCTCGTACGTAAGAGGAGAGTCTCAGGCGCGCCGCTCCAAGGCTGAACTGACTAGGCACTTCTCAAGCGCGTTGAGAGGCGCGTTGCCCCATCCATCGCGTCCCTGCCTAGATTTTAAAATTCGTGTTTTTACTCGGATTTCGCCCGACCCACTCTTAATAAAACCCCCCAAACCCTACACTCTTCCCCTAATCCCACGTTTTCAAACCCAATTTCTCTCCATATTCTCTCTTCCCCAACTCTTCTTCTTCCCTAACCTCTTCTCATTCCTCCATTAAACTCATAAAAAAAAAACTTTCCCTTTCCATCCTCCACTTATAAAACCAAAAACCCACTCCACCCATTTCTTTCTCACTCCAAATCTACCTTTCTCAAATTTTTTCTCTTCTCCCAC
Organism: Solanum lignicaule; assembly: GCA_029582545.1. Taxonomy (NCBI): domain Eukaryota; kingdom Viridiplantae; phylum Streptophyta; class Magnoliopsida; order Solanales; family Solanaceae; genus Solanum; species Solanum lignicaule. The sequence goes on along the minus strand of JAJOOF010010051.1, from coordinate 17,734 downwards.
CTTAACCCGACCCCCCCCCCTTATTTTCTTCTAATTTTTCTTGTTTTTTTTCTTTGTTCTTTTTTCTCTTTTCTTTATTATCAGATGGTCATGGCTCCTAAGGCAAAGAACGTGACGGGTTCCAAGCGGAGTAGAAAAGGAGAAGCTTCCGGGTCCTCTAGTGGCCAGGAATCGGTGCAAAAATTTGGTAAAAAGGCCGTGGAAAGGTATGGGTGGGAATGGTTCGAATGCCAAAGAGAGGCGAAGTATATGGGCGACGAATTTGTGATTGAGGTACGGTTACAGTTGCAATTTCCTGATATATATCGAACTGTTAATGAGTTGGGTTTGAGGTTTATATTTGAAAATCCGGGGGATGACAATTTGACACTAGTAAGAGAATTTTATGCTAATTGGCTAACTGAAATAAAATATAATATTGTGCCTATTAGGGGGAAAGATGTCAAGTTTTCTACCCGAATTCTGAATGAGTTCATAGGAACCCCGAATTGTGACCTTAATATGTTTAATAGCTTGAAGGATAAACCTCCTTATAGGGATATCCGACATACCTTGTGTGGGTTTGATTCGAATGCTAGGTGGGAGCGGAGTAAGGGAACTGGGAGGCATAATATCCTCCATTTTGCTAGCTTTAATCAGGTGGCTAGGGTATGGCTAAAGATAGTGTGTAGTGTGTTGCTTCCTGCTAAACATCTGACTGAGGTGACAAGAGATAGGGTGGTATTAGTATATATGGTGATGAAGGGCATGCCCATTAATGTGAGGGCTATCCTGAGGCAGAGTATGATGAAATTTAGGAATAATATGAGGTGGAGGTTCTATTACGGGGGATTGATCACCCGTTTTCTGAGGAGTGAGGGTATTGAAGAGAAAATGGTAGACATGACTGTTGCTTATCACCCAAATCTGACGGGTAAGTTGGTTGATATGACTCGAACGAAGGCATTAGACACACCCCATGGACCGGTTCTGTCTGCCCAGGAGAGGCAAGCTCGTGACGATAGCATCATGGCAAGGATGTTTGGTATGGCTGAGTTGCAATTGTCGATTGGAGGTCATCCGGTCACTGACGATGAGATGGAGACCTTGGCTGATCGTTATCCTTTGATCGACAGTGCAGCCTTTCTGTGCAAGTCTGGTCCCGCCTTTTTGGAGCCTTTGGATGATGATGAGGCTACTGCTGATGAGGCGATGGATGATGAGGAGGAGGGTGCTACTGTAGATGGCGAGGCGAATGCCTTAATAGTGTTCGATGGTGGTGACAACGAGGCCTATAGGCCCCAGAGAGTATTCCTAACCTTATACTTTGTTTTAATTGTGCACTGAGGACAGTACTTATCTTTAAAGTGTGGGGTGGGGTAATATTCTCTATTGTATATAGTTGTTTACTGCTTTATCGAGTCTAGTTGTTAGTTTCTAGTTTAATTTTTTCTTTTGGGTTCCTCAGAGTGTGTTTTCGGTACTTCTACTGAGGATTGTCCATTTGAACCGTATAGGATTAGTTTATTGCTTTATTGAGTCTTAGAGTCGTCTTAGGAGTGACAGTTCCCAATGATGGATGGATGACGACCGTAGGATTGAAACACCAACCTTGGTCTTTTGAAGCTATTTCCGAATAAGTTAGCCAAACGTAATGGGTAGTTATACTTGGAAAAATGCAATAGATGGTTGACCTTGTAATTAGCATATGTTCTTGAGTTTGACTCGAAATAAAATGAAAATGGGCTTAATTGTGTAGTAATATCGTAATGCAACTTGTATGAGCATGTTAGTTGATATATCCTTATATGTGTCATAATGCCATGTGTGGTGAGAATTGATTGGTTCTTTCTTAACTTGATATCTAGAATTTGCGTTGTGTGTGTTGAATTAGTAGCTTGTATGACTTAGGGAATGTGATTGAGGCGTTTCTTTGAAATAGTCAAAGCTTAACTCTAATTGTATGCCTACCATTGAATTTATCCCTAGTGAGCCCCATTGAGCCTTTAGCCTTGTTTATTGATAAACCACATGATAAGCCGAAACCCGTTGTTTGATACCAAGTTTTTTTATCCTATGAAATCCTTAATGCACTATGTTAAGAAGAAGGGTTGGAAAATGTTGGTTGATATAGCTAAGAGTGAATTGCTATGGGAAAGAAAATTTTATTTTTGCCCTGGTCCTTAGTGGCAATGTGCACCTTGACTAAAATTGAGGGTGGCTAATTTAGAACTATGCTCGAAACATTGGCCCTGATCCTATCAAGGATAATGTGTACCTTACTCGGATGTTAAAATCTAGAGTTTGAATGGCTTGTATAAAGGAAAAAATAAATAAGATAAAAAAAGTTATATGATGAAAAAGAAATAAAGGGCAAATATGGAGCAACAAAGGGGGTATGTAGTCATGAAGTGTGTATACTAGGAGGAAGGAAAAGCTATGAAGGAAATTGTTGGCAAAATAATAACATGTGCATTAGGGAGGTGTAGTCACTAAAATGATTTCCAAATATTTCGTCCCTACCTTAAGCCAACATTACAACCAAATGAAAGTCCTCTTGATTCCTTGAGAAGTATAATGCGAAAGTAAGAACACACTATGGGCAAGCTTATGGTATGTTGAGGAAAGTAAGAATTTCTTTTGTGAGAGTGAGTTGATTGTTTGAAAAAATAGGCCTTGTTGAGTTTGAAATTGTTTGAGTGAAATGCTTTACTAAACATAAACAAGTGAGGGCATTCATGGCATGTGTAGGATTATCTAATTGATGTGTGGTATGAGTTTGCATTAGCTCAGAAAAATAACAAAAGAGTCATTCTTTGAGCATGTGTTGTACCTGGTATAAATGTTATGAATTGTTGCATCCAATGTGAACTACAAGATAATGATTAAAAAAATATTTGGCTGATTTTAAGGTAGGTTGATAAGTCCAAGGGTTATGAAAAAGAGTTGATAAGTTTGAAGATTGTTTGAGGACAAACAAAAGTCTAAGTGTGGGGTGGTGATCTTAGGCATATTTATATGCCTAAGTTGTCAATATTGCCCATGAATTGATTAAATTGAAGAATGATCTTTAATTGTTAGCTTGATTTTTGGTGTAACTTGTGATGATTGTGTACTCATACATATGATTAGATGTTTCAGGAACTCTCGATGAAATTGGAGTTGGAGCGAAGAAAGAAGGAGAAAAAATGAGCAAGAAAACGACTAAGGCAAAAAGAAAATCAGCAGTGTTGGGCGCGCTGAGAGGCGTGCCGCAACAGAGGATGCCGGACTGGAGCATGTTTGGGGCGCGTTGATGGGCACGACGCGCCAGGACTTCAAGAATGTAGGCGCCTATGTGGCACGATGGCAGGCGCGACAAGCCAAGGAAATGCCGACTTTTCCAGCTAAAAAATCATTTAATAGGATTCCTAATTGTAGTGGGATTTGACTCCAACTTTTCTAACTCTTACAAATACACTCCTAGGGCTCCATTGTGAGGGTCAACTATTTGATTTAGTGTGCAAGAGCAAGAATTCAAGTTTGTAATAGGTTTTAATCCGTTAACTCTTCTATTTTCTAAAAATTGCATGAACTATCGTATTTTCTTGTTTTCTAATAGCATGAGTGGCTAAACGCCCTAGTTTTGGGGCTGTAGCTACAAATTAATTGTTGATTATTTGAGGTTGTTGAATTAATTTTTGGTTGTCAATACAAGTTACTTCTATATTGTTGTTTTAGTATTTTATGCTTGCGCACCATAAGATAAATCTATTGTCTAATCTTAAAATCGACAGAGGATGGATTAGATAAACCAAAAAATATAAAGAGCTCGGTCCACCCATTAGATTTAAGTGATTAGTATTCAGGAGTGACGCCCAGACAAACACGTTGCTTAGTTATGAAATAGGATGAAATATAAATGCTCACCAGTTAGTCTATTTATCCCCGCTCAACGATGTAGTTAGATAGCTAACTGAGGTAGGCGACGAGAGGCGTATAACCCGGATCATATCATCAACCCTATAAACCAGTAACTGGACAACTGAAATTAGTTCTAAGCTAATATTATGATACATGATATTCTTTATATGCTGCAGCCCTGGAATTGCTTTTAAGTTGCTTGAAACATTATATCAAAGTCGTTCACAATTAGTTACTTTCAATTAGTGCATAATTATTAGTAGATGAACAATAAATCATCAACTCTTGAAAAGGCTACTTTTTACTTTTAGTTGTAGAATTAAGTGAATATAAGTTGATCGTAAGTCCCTTGGGAACGATAACTCATTTCTTTAAGAATTTATATTACTTGCGCAACCACGTACACTTGCGTGTATATTGGGGAGCAACACGTAATTATTGGGATATGAGGGTTCTCCTACTTAGGTGTTACTGTGTAGGTGCCCGCACGGCCCGATGGGTTGGATCGTGACAAATTGGTATCGAAACCAGGTTACCGGTCTCCAGTACAAGAGCAAAATAGAAGACGTTGAACTTTATTTGAACAACAAGAATTACATAAGGAAAACTTGTGCACTAATGAAATTGGGAGAGTATTTATTCAAAACAAAGTTCAAGAGTCTGGAATGCGGTGCCAACTTGGCGAGCAACTGTTGTAGTGGCAACTTAAACAGTAGGCTTATTCACTATGAAATTGGACCATTCATGGAGTCCATTCCTATTCCGACCGGATAGCAACGGAACCGCATTTTCAAGTCCTTCACAGAGAAAGAAAATGGGAAAAATTCAATGGAGGTCAGATTATCTTGACAAAATTTTGATACAGAAAGAATATTTTGGTGGATAGCAGGTGCACAGAAAATATCAGTTAGTGTAAAAGCATTATTTTATGCAATTAATGAAGTAGAACCATGATGAGTAATTGAGATTCATTTACCATCACCCATAGCTATTCCTTCTGAATCGGTATATTCATCAAGATTGGTAGGGTCTGTTGTGACATGATGCGTAGTGCCGGAGTCTACAATACATTGGTTTGTTGGAGCGTGGTTACGCGAAAGAAAATTTGCCTTTGCCTCTAAATGATTGTGAGACTGTGACCTGCAAACATTTGCAGTATGACCCTGTCTGTTGCAAAGCTGACAACGAACATGGTTATTGGTGTAACGCCCTTGTGCAGGAGCATTTGGACGGTTGTTGGGACGCGATTGTGAGTTGTTGTTGGGTCGACGAGCAGTGCGGTTGTTGGAATTAAGGGATCTGTTATGAGTGACCATTCCAGTAGTTATTGCAGGAGGTTCTTTCTTCAATTCCTCGTGCTTAGGAAGAGTTCATAGTCAATTAGTTTTGCATACAACTCATCATATGAGATGATGGAATATCTTGCTAGAATTGTAGCGGAAATCTCATAAAAATCTGACCCAAGACCACTCAGTATTTTCAAAACCAACTCATCGTTGGTGACAGTAGCACTGGCAGTGGCGAGCTCATTGCAGATAGAGCGTACTTGATGGACATAATCTGTGACCGAAAGAGAGCCCTTTGAGAGGCGTGCAAGCTGATCACAAAGGCTAAATATTCATGTTTGGGACTTGTTGGCATAAGCTAGGTGCAGGGAGTCCCAAGCAAGTTGAGCAATGGAGGCGGCAGCCACAGTTGAAGCAATAGGCGGGTCGACAGAAGCCATTATGACATTCTGGATCAATTGATCCTGCCGGAACCAAGTGCTTTAAGCTAGGTTCGCCACTTCTCTACTATTTTCTGTGATACTTGATGAAGGAGCGGGAGAAAAACCATCAAGATGGCCGAACAAATTATGCCCACGCATAAGCATGGAAACCTGTGCTTTCCAGGTGGAAAAGTTGTGGCTGCCAACAAGCTTTATCGGCAGCTGCGACACTGGATTAAACTGAACAACAAGGTTAGGGTAGCTGCCAGTGGAGTCTGCATTCCTTACGTTATCAGGCATGGTAAGACTGAGTCTGTGGTGGTAGTCATCTGATCGGGAAAAAAAAACTCAGGAGAGTTAAGATGTATGCTTTGAAACCATATAAGTAATTGAGCAAGATGAAGCAAAAGATATCTCTATTAATTGATTAAGAACTGATATATATATATACAAAATAAATTATAGAGTCTCTGTTAGAGAGTCCTTCCTATCGTGGAAACTAAACCAACAAACTAGGAAAATAAGAAAACAAACTCCTAAAGTGGTGGATACATATCTAACAACCTATGCAGTAAAACACTAAGCAGTAACAGTGTGTGTGGAGTGCAGTAACAGTAATATCGTTCTAATAGTACCCAACAAGCAACCAGAAGGTGTATTTATTTCTTAAGTTCGCATTTCATGTATTTAGTGGATTATACGTGTGACAACCAGATTTTGGGGATTTTAATAGAATGAATAAGTTTTCCGCTTTATCTCATTCTTGTTTTATTGTTTTCCGCATTTCTTTGGTTTTCATTAGGTTGAGAGTGACTTGTCTTGGTGGAAATAAACAAGTGTCATCACGTCCATTTTTTTATCGTGACACTGTTTTTTTTTTAATTTTAAATGCCATGATTTTTTAGTATGGGTCATGGGTGGGTAAATTATGAAAACTGGGTGGTTTTTTAAAATTTTCATATAAAAAATAAATAAAATCTGATAAATTATTTAGATGGTGACACATGGCAATCGATTAGTTTTAAGGGTATACATGACCAAAAATATTGACGGTAAGGGTATATACAACCTTAAAGTATAATGAAGGATATTAACATACCATTTATGATAGTTCAAAAATATATTTGTCCATTTTTCGTAAGGAAATAAATGTTATTCTTAATGATAAATAATGAAATAAATAAGGTGTATTTAATTTTTTAAACAAATTTTCTAGACAACATACATGGTAAAAAGAAGTCAAAAAAAATGAGAAAAAAGATGCAAATTAAGGATGAGGGTTCTGCCCAAACTATACAAGGCCGGGTGGGAACCAAGGATGGAATAGAAAGCGTGATGAAGGTTGGAGAGACCATGATAGAGAATGGCGTGACCGTGGTACGAATTGGGGAGAGAGGGACAATGACAAAGAGAGATATGTACCCCCCCATAAGCGTCAAAAGATAAAAGAGCAAAGGGCTAATCCTCAAAATTTCCACACTGAAGATATGCTTGCATCCATTCTCAACAAAGTATAAGGATCGGACAAAGTGCTAAATGAAATGAAAGAGGACGTCTCATCTCTGAACCAAATAGTTACTTCATATTCGGTATCGATTAAGCAGTTGGAAACACAAATGAATCAAATTTTGACTCATTTAAATCCAAGACCAAAAGGAGGTCTATCGAGTGATACCATGGTCAACCCAAAGAATGAAGTGTGAAAGCATGTCTTCGTCATTCCACGACGTTAAATAAGGCGCTTCTTGGGAGGCAACCCAAATTTTTAATTTTTATTTGTGTTGTTTGAACAACGGGTGTTCGATGTGCAGGTTGAAAATTTGAAGTTTTGGGGGGAAAAAGGCACTTAGGCGAGCTTGGGTATCAGTCGGCGAGCCCAATTTGGATCACTATTTTGACCAACCAAAGGGCTGGATTTCTATAAAATTGGCGGGCGAAAGCACCATTCGGCGCATTGCCAAATGGTCGGTGACATAAGTGGGTGTCGCTTACAGGCGCGTGAACTGAAGGGTCAAAAAGGAACCTTAACCGTTTTTAAATGCAAAATCTTCTTTCATTTCATATTTTCCAACCTTTGCATTTTCACAACCCATTTTTAAATATTTTTTCTTGTTAATTTTATATGGGGATCAATTACTCGGGGAATCTTTGAGTCTATCATTCATATTTGCTTGCATAGCACTACTTTGTCTGATTTTGAGGTTGGTGATTCGAACCCCGCTTTCATTTTTGTAGTTACCAAATGCATGCTTGTATCCTTGTTGAATTATCCGCGTAATATTGATTGTTTGAATGATTTTTGCCAATGTATGCCCTTATCGTACCTTATTTATGTGGGTTTTAGCCTATAATTATCGAATATTGTGAGTTCACTGATTTAAATTGTGGGTATGTGTTGATTTTATGATTGGGTCTGGTGTGGGTGAAGTCTGAGTGACCCCAATTGCACCGATCGATTGATTTTTCCCAATGATAGAACGGGTGACGTCATTCTTAAGGGCAAAAGACGTCGATTGGTCAATTTTGTCCAAATCGAGGAAAGTCTGAGTACCCCGAAGTAATTAGTGGTATGGATCTGGGCTTAATTGCATAGAATATGTGTTTACTTTCTGTATCGTGGGCTTCGGGTTGGAAATTGGAGGTCGGAGTCAAAATCTGCGTGAAGGACCTTTCGGTGAGCTTAGTCGAGTTTGCCCAATGACTCTTGGATCGCCTTTTTATTCTTCAAAATTGATGAAATATATCTGTAACATTAGGCAATACGCCTGAGCTCGCCGAGTTCACTCGCCGAGTTCACTCGCCGAATGTCTGTTAGATCCTCCTTCTGCTCCCCAAATTTTAGAAAATATTATGTAACATTCGGCGAGCTACCTCTAGTTCGCCGAATGGTGTCAGCGAATCACCAAAAGGCCCTGGACATCACCGACTTGTGCTGAATTCTAAGAAATTTTAATCTGGAACATTCGGTGAGCCCGACTTGGCTCGCTGAATGGGTTTAGCGACTCGCCAAACTACTCAGCGAGTTTTCTTGCACATTTTTAAACTTTGATAATTTATCGAACTATTTCTAACGTAGTGATTTATTCAATGTCGTTTTGTAGGTACGGGTAGACCTAAGATATCATAAAGGAACCAACCACCTCGCAAGCGAGCATGGGGAATAGTGATCAACGAGGGTGCTGCCCCCTCTCGAACCACACAAGCAAAGCTTCCTCCAACAGGGGGTAAGGTAAAGAAAAAGGACCCGTAGAGCCAAGTCCGGTTGAAGAGAGCTCAGACAGTATGGGCATCGATGCCACCCAGCTCACTACATTAGAGTCAGACATTGAGGGAAACTCAGGGCTTAGATCGCCAGTTCCGTATCTGAGCTGGAGGAGGACCAAACATTATAGAGGAGAAGAGCAAAGTTGTGATCTAAGGCACTCCATGACCCGGCCAGGATCCAGGTGCCTCCTAAACCTCCTCCATCTCCAGCACATACAGTCGAGCAGGTACCTCCAATGCCACCAGTCTAAGCACCTCATCCCCGGTCATTGAACAGACTGAAGGTTGTGGGATTGAGAACCATTCTTGAGGAGAAGAGATTGTCTACAGATGGAGTAGTAGATAGATATCTGGAGGTGTGGAACACTATCAAGTTCCACAAATTTGAGATATTCACCAGGCCCTGAGGCTCCTACATTCCTTCTTGGGTCCGAGAGTTCTATACCGAGTATGGGAAGTTAGTGCCAAAGGGAAAGAAGAAGGCTAGCTCTTTACATATGTGGATCATGTAGTGGTGCGGGGCAAAAGAGTGAAATGCAGCAACACCAATATTAATGAGGTGATAGGGTGTATGATGAACATAATCCACTTCTTAGTGGATCTGAAAGGTTGGTTCGCTCCTCTGATCTCATATATCACACCGCATTGGATTAAGGAAGGAATTCCAATAAAGAAAAAAGATTTAAATGTGGTTGTCTGGTTTTGGTTCGGGTTTATCAACAGCACTTTGATGCCCTCATAAAATGAGTCTATACTCAGGCATCCGAAGGCTGCATTGTTGGGATGCATCATTGACCAGGATAGACTAAATCTCGGGCTGACTATCGATCAGGAGATGGCCATGAGGGCCAAACAGAGTTAGACTTCTCTTTCGTTCTCGGTATTAATTATGGAGCTGTGTTGGCATGCCCGAGTGCCACTGATAGAAAAGACGAATGTGGAAGTGACTCCTACTTCCTATACTATCATCCGAAAGATCGAGGTCAAGTACACTAGGGATGAGGCCGAGAGGAGGAGAGCTACACAAGTGGACACCTCCTCGATAGTTGATGTAGAGATGTTACAGACTGACACAACCCCTCCTACTCAGGCCGGTGAGCCTTCAGGTACCCCTAGCACTTCCACTTTTGTTCCTTCTAGTTCTGCTATTGATGCTACTACTTCCACTACTGTTGTTATTGTTGCTGCTTCCTGGCCCCCATTGACCCAGACTATGTTGTTTAAGATGGGCCATATGGCCCAATTTGCTAATGTACGTGCCTCCTAGGTAGAGGTTGTTGTACGGATGATGATTGAGAGGGCCATTGTTGCTGCCTTAGCTCCTATCCGGGCTGAGTTGAGAGAGCACCTAGAGTTGATTTATGCACATGGATTGGCTTTGGATGCCCTCACAGTGCGAGTAAAGGCATGTGAGCAGCGTAGGAGCCAGTCTGAGGATATGATGGCCTTGAAGATCGATATTAATGGTTTGAGGCGTGATGTGGATGAGCTGAAATCTGTGGATATTTCTATGTTATTCGGCATAGTGGACCTTCCCAAGGTCCCGAGTACAAAGTTCCCAGCCATTTCTGAGATCCCTCCGGCTACTACGATCGGAGATGTTGTTGTGGCTGATGAGGATGCTGATTCAAATGCTCCCAAGACTGATGATGAAGATCTTGGTGCACGAGATGCTGCATTATGTGATGACCTGGAGGACCTCGAGGGTGCGATGGTGCAGACAGCTGTGGAGGCATCTCTTAGGGATACATCGATATTGGGATCTAGTGGAGCAAATGATGGAGCTGAGTCGGGCACTAATGCCCTGACTGAGGGAGTCACAGATATGGAGAGTTCAACTCAGGCTTAGCCTGACAACGGGATCTTGACTCTTTTCAGCTTTATTTTCAGACCTTTTATGTCATTTGTATTTGAGGACAATTACTAGTTTTGTTTGGCGGGGTGAGGTATATTTATACCTACCTCTTTTGGGCTATTTTATGGATAATTTTCTTGTTGTGACCGATTGTTGAGAATGTTTGATTTTGTTTGTCACTATTGGTTTTTGATCCATTGGTTTTTAATGTGAATGTTGGTTTTGACCCAAATTAAAAATTTGTCACCTCTTGATATTTGTGAATGTGATTGTTCTCTTACAAATTTGAGTGTCGATTGCGATTAATATCGATGACTTGAATAGTGCTCTTGATTGAATGATATGTGTGTGCGATTCCAATGAGGTAAATTTGAGTTGCATAAGTCATATGTGAACTCTTAGCATCTCATTGTGATTGGCGAGTTGTCGAAATGAATTTTGTGATAATCATTACGCGCGAGCTAAAATTGTAGAGTCTTGTTTGATAATTGTGTTGAATGCCATGTGTGGTGAGATTGCCTTGAAATATGCTTGGTAATACCTAGAACTTGCCCTGTTAGTCAATTGAAGCCAAAATTTCTATTATACCTCTTTTGATCACCTTGTGAGAGTGTGAACCTTGTATGGCACCGTTTGAGCCTACCATTTTCTTAGGATGAAACTTGAGCACATTTGAACTATTTCCTTCCCACCTAAAACCTTCACGAAACATTGATCCTTTTGAGAAATTCACTCTTGAAGAATTGTGTTGAAAAAATTGGAACCCTTCCATATAAAAAAAGAAGAAGAAGAAAAGCGAAAAAAGAAGAAGATTGAGAAAGAAAAAAATTGGTTCAATAAATTTTGTACAATGGATAAAATAAATGGGGTGTCCAATGAGTCATGCTTAAAAGAGCATAGGGTGGATTGTGAAAATAAAAAAGAGTGAAAGAAAATGAGAAAAAGTGAAATGCAGGTCATGCTTCATGAAGGTAGAAATCACTAAGCCAAAATGATCATACATTAACCATCAGCCTCGTTACAAGCCTTGGAAGACATTTGTGATCTTGATTGAGCTTAATGTCATGTTTATTGGAAAATACGGACAAGCATATGGGTAGAATCATGCATGTATTTATCTTTGAGAGTGTGAGAGTTGTTTTTGATTACTTAATTCTAAAATTTTGATGAGCCTTGTGTGAGCATGAAATCATTCTTGGTGTGAGGGAATTCGAATACTTTTGTTGAGCTTGAACTTGCATTTGAAGCAAGCATTGTGAGCTTGAATTCTATTTGATGATGGCTAGTCATAGTTTGAAACGTGTAGTGCACAATTGAACATTGCATGCATAGTTTGAATCTCTTGTGTGCATTCATGTTGAGTCTTGAGTAGCACTATTTGTAGACATCTCTGTTGAACTGATTGATCTTGTGTTTTACTTGAGGACAGCAAAAGTTTAAGTTGAGGGTGTTGATGAGTCGGGGATTTCGACTCATTAAGGGCTTAATATCTAGAGTTTTAGTGTCCTCAATGCCTATTTTATGCTCTAAACTAATGTTTAAATGCTAATTTGCAGCAATGAATGCAAAAGAGCAAGGCAAGGACATTACCGGGAAAAATGGGGTGAAAAAGTTGAAGACAAGAAAGGTTGATGATTGCCAAGACCACTGGCGAGTCGCTGATTGACTCTTCAGCTCACCAAAAGTTACAACAGTCCAGCCCTAGGAAAAAGCCAACTCGACGATGGAAAATGGCATTTCGACGAAGCGCCGACTGGATCAACAGTGGAGATCTTGATTGCCTAAAGTCATAGAAGAGAAATGGTGAATAGTCAAGTCAAGAAGGAGGTGGAAGGGGACATTTGGCGCAAGTCGGCGATGCTCCACTTATTCCGCTGAATGGCTCCGAAGCCAAAAATCTGGGAACTTAAAAATAAAATTTTGAAAAGAGGAAAAGAAGTTCCCACACATTCTAACTCTGGGTTTTTTTATCTAAAGCACTCTGAACATTGTTTTTAGTCTTTTCAAGTAGGAATTTAGGGTTGTTTTTTATTTGGAACTAGTTTTGAGCATTGTGAAGACCTGCAATCTGTTACCCAAACTGATGGAGAACATAGTTGGTAACATTTTCTTGCTTTTTATGATGTTTGGCTAAAACCTCCATTCTTGGGGGGTGTGATTAGGTGATTAATTGCTTAAATTAGATTATGAGTGTTAGTATTTACTAATTTGATTGTTGATTTGAAGTGGGTTCAGTTTGTAATTGAGTTTTAATTGATGAATTGTAGTTGCAAATACAGTTCTAGTTTAGTATTCTAGACTTGCTTGAGAAGATGTTTTAGAATTAAGGTTATCAATTGATGATTGTAGTGATTGGGTTATTTTACATTCAGCTTGAGAAAGTGGGTCTGAATTTGATCCAACCAATCTACCTCGAGATTAATTGAGGTTTTGGGTTGTTCATATTTGTTGGGCTTGTCGAGGTTCGAGAGAACTTGCTTGATTCGTAATAGTTGATTGAGAAATAGCTGTTACACCTAAAGCCTAGCCTACCCACTAAGATTCAATGGTTTTTAGTAAATAATAATCACCCGTACAACGAAATTGGCATTTAATCGATCACATCCCCAAGGATCTCTCTCTACTTAATTACTCCCGTATTTTCATAGTTGTTATTTTCTCACTCTAATCCCCCCAATTGACACTAGCTGTCAAACCCCTGACATTTACTTTAATTTTTTCGAAAATGTCTAATCCTACAATCGATTAAGACACTTCTTTCACTTCGTAATTGAATTCTCTTTTGTATCACCCCCTGTGGGATCGACCCCAATTCTTTGTTGGGTTTATACTTGATTGTAACCGCCTAAACTTAAAATTGGATGACGTGTAGTTAAGCATTATCATAGTTCTGGTGCTCTTGACACCATGAGAGGTGATCTTGCTACCTTGCGAGTAGATGTAGACCAGCTGAGATCTACTGATATTTTGATGCTATGGGGCGATGTTCCCCTACTAAATGTTCCAGCCTCCATATCACCGATGATGCCCAGGAGTAAGCCACCTCTAAGTGTGCAGCAGAGTGGGATAGATGGAAGAGTTGCTACTGATGAGGATGAGAGGGTTGTCGATGAGTTGGTCAAGGAGACTGATGAGGACAAGTTGAGGAGAGACGAGGATGAGCATGGTATTGTGCAAACACTCACAAAGTTGGAGGACACTAAGGAGATGATTGTCCAGGCTACCTTAGAGAGATCCATCTGGGAGACCTCTGCAATCGACACTAGTGGAGTCTCTTCAGACTCCACCATTCCTCCCAGTGATGTGCAGGGCACTAATGCCCAAGTTGATGCCATATTGCTGCCACAAGTGATACTATTTTTGGGAATTGATGCCTCGGATGATGTTACTCCTCCAGAGATTCCTCCAGTTGATAGCACTCCACAAGCTTAGCCTATCAAGGGGACATTTTTACTCTTCCTCCCGTACTTATTACTTTTGCATTGAAGACACTGCATATTTATCTTTTGTGGGGTGAGGGCCTTTGTGCCAATATTCCATTTTTTCTTTGTATTTTGTTATTTTAAGTTTTGGATGATTGTAGTATCGTATTTTTGTTTATATTATGGTGTTTTCCTTGGTTTGGTGTAGCTCTTGTTGGCTATTTTGTTTTTTTCTCAAATATGTAACTACTCCATGAGTTTTGAAAATCATGAAATGCTTGAGTTTCATTGATAATAATTCAAGGATTGATTGTATTCAATATCGATGTCTTGAATAGTACTCATGATGAGAATGATTTATAGTGTTGGTGTTGCAATAATGAAATTGATGTGGTTGCACTTTTGAGCGATCTCTTTGAATCTTTTGTTCACTACCTTCGTTTTGATGTGAGCCTTGCAATGAACATCACACATACGCTTTTGATCTTTTTCAGGATGTGCTAAATGAGTGTATTTCAAAGTTGCATGTGTGGTGAGGTCTGACTTGAAAGCATGTGAGTGGTCCTAGAATTTTTCTTGTTAGTCTAATTGTCTAAACCTTGGTAAATATAAGGCATGATCTTGGGCAACAATTCTAAGAGGGAACTCAAATTCTCATATCTTTGTGACTACCTGTGAGGGTGTGCATCCATTTTGACACCATTTGAGCTTAAACCATTTGTTCACAAAACCAAATTAAAACCTCTTGAGACAAATTGTCCCCACCTTCTCACCCAAAATATTTTTTGAAGCATTGTTATGTTTAAATAGCTAACTAAGGCCAAAAGCCTAAGTTGGGGGTGTGGAAAGGAAGGAGGAGTGAAAGCCAAGTGAAGGGCAAAGAAAGATAAAATGAGACTCAAATTTGAAGTTTGTTACAAAAAGAAGAACCCTCATTTAAAAAAATAAAAACATTGTGATGAAAAATATTGAAAGTTGAAATGAAAAAGAGAAGTTGATGAAATAAAGGGGATTCCAAATAAAGTAAGTGAAAAGTCAAAGTTTGAGTCCTCAAATGAAAAGGAATGAAAAGAACTTGAGAAGAGGTGAAGATGATTGCAAAAATGCTTTGAATTTGTGAAGTCACTAAGCCAAATTTACCATACCTTAACCCTCAACCCAATTAAAATCCTAAAAGACCCTTGAGATCTTGTGTGATGATTGAAAAATATGGGCAAGCCTATGGGATGAAGCTTGCATGTATTTCTCTTTTGAGAGAGTGAGAGTTACATTGATTTCTTATTTCTTTGTTGATTTTCTTTGTGAGAGCATGGAATCATTCTTGATGTGAGGGAACTTGAAAGTATTTGTTCAAACATGGTCTTGCATAAGAAAAAAATACTATAGTGAGCTTGAGTTTGTGTTGAAACCAGCTAGTCATCATTAAAAGCTTTTTTATCATGATTTAGTGTAGCGTGTTATTGAGACTAGTCTTGAAATGGAACTTGCATGTTAGCTCTTAGTGAGTACTGTTTTAGACACCCTTCCTAAGCTAATTGTGTTCTTAATTTACTTATGGACGAGGAAAAGTTTAAGTTGGGGGTATTGATGAGTGGTATATTTGCACTCATTTGAGGCCAATTCAGTTCAACAATTAGTGTCCTCAATGCTTAATTATGTCTTATTCTAATGATATTTTTGATGATTTGCAGCTATGAAGGCTAAAGGACAAGGAAATGATGAATGTTTAAAAGAATGTAAAAAGAAGAGTAAACTATACACTAATGATCGCCAAACAAGAAAGGTGGATCGCTTAGTGAGCATGACCTCATCCAAAGTGACAGTTCACAATACTTGTATTTATTGAGGCAGGTCGGAGAACTACAAATGGAAAGGCAAATCGCCAAATGAGAAAGAGCAAACATGTTGACCATAGCCGAAGGCGACAGTACAAGGAGAAAAATTGAAGGCTCGAAAGGCAAACTAAGGTGGTACTCGGCAATACGCCGATTGTGAAAGACAAATTCGAATGAGCTCGCCGACTGATGTTCAAAACACCTGAAGCCTAGAGGAAGAAAAAGTGAGCTAGATAGTAATCGGTGATCCGCCCATTATGTTCGGCAAGCCCGACTAATGTCACCTAATGGGTAGCGTATTGAGTTTTGGGCCAAATTTTGAGAAACTATAAATAGCTCAAAGAAGAGAGAAAAATGAGGAGACACGTGAGTTGCAATAGAGTTTGGTGCATAAACAAGTGAAGGGAGAAAAACACTTCACGAACACATCTAGTTTTTGGGGTTATTCAACTTTGTTCTTGAAATTGACAAATTGAATTGAATTAAAAGTGGATTTTCTTGTAATTGCTTAATTTCATGTGACCCATGGTTGCTTTCATGAAAGGTATAATTTCTTTGTCTTTTGTGATGGGTAGCTAAAACTTCAAGATCTAGGGGTGCAATTATGGGGTTGGGTGTTGATTTAATGTAGTGGGTACTGTGTTATCCTCTATTTTGCTGTTGTTCATACATGAATTTGGGCTAATTAGCATGGGGTTAATTTATGGGTTAAGGTTGCAAACTTAATTCTTACTTTTGATCTTCGGTCGATGCTCGAAAGAGATTGATTGGAGTGGGTAATTAGTCTGATACTGGCAATTTAGGTTTGATATTTGTAACTTGCTTGAAAATAGAGGTTATGGGTCGGATCTATTTGCCTTATTTCTGCATCGAAAGTGAGAATAGAGTAAGTTAATAGGTTGTCGCGTATAGCACCCAGTCTATTCATGAATGTTCATCACTAGGGGTGTTCACGGGTTGGTTTGGATCGGTTATTGGTCAAAACCAAAATCAAACCAACTTAATCGGTTCTAAAATTATCAAAACCAAACCAAACCAAATATAATATACATTTATCGGTTTGGTGATTATCGATTTCGGTTTGGTTTGGTTCGGTTATTCGGTTATTAACCATACACAAAAATAAAACAAACAATTCATTTAAAATGTGATAAAAGTAACAACAATCCATTCAAAACGAAAAATAGTTAGAATGACTTAAATTACTGAACTTTCGATCACTAAATTTACTATCAATAAAGCTTTAAAATTCACTATATTGGTCTAGAAGGAAGAGAAAATAACATTTTCAGTCCCACAAAGAATTGTCATAGACACTAATATACATGAAATCAATAAGAGAAATGTTTCATCTTGGGAATTTTTGCTTTCAATAAGTAAATTATAAAGAAATTTTAATGAAAATATGTATAGGATCTTTAAAATTGTTTATAAAAACAATATATTAAGTATGTATATTAATAAAATATATGTATATAATTCATCGGTTCGGTTCGGTTATTTCTTCGATTTTTTTCAAATAAAACCATAACCAAACCAAATACTATCGATTTTCAAAAATCTAAAACCAAACCAAACCAAACCCAAATAAAATCGGTTTTATTTTATCGGTTTGGTTTGGTTTTTCGGTTTGGATCGGTTTTGTCACGACCCAAGCCTAGGGCCTAGACGTGACATGGCGAATGAGGAACCCGAAGGAACCCCAAACAAGCCTCTCAAACTTGTCATCACACTTCATCGGTCGCGGAAGTACATTCAACATTAATTA
>JAJOOF010010050.1:0-41923 GCA_029582545.1 Solanum lignicaule | reverse complement strand
TCGATTGGTTGACAGTACCTTACATCTGGTGAGAGCTTTGAGGTGTTCATTTGGTACTAAACCAGGACTTAAAAGCATCATTCATAATTTTCAACTAAGCCGAACTTGATTTAACTCAATCACAAGTCTTTCCCAAGCATAACAGATTTGAAATAGTGGTCCAGCTCAATATCTAGATTTATATAGTGGTATTAATTCCTATTGAGGGATTCATTCCATTGAAGGATAGATAATGAATTGGATAATTATTTTAAATGGTGTTAGTATACCTAATATCAGTACAACTGAGGTGGCTCGTTCAACATTAGATTGCCAGATTCTATTCCCTCCGATTTGGAATCTTGTCCCCGACAGCTAACTGGACCTTCCGAACCATAGAGGATGAAAATAAACACCCGTCACAGTAGAGAAGTGAAGATGAAGGTGAAGATGAGAGCATTATCGTTAAATCTTTGATGGATAAAGTTTGAATTTTCTCGAAGTGGTAGAGAAATACCTGTAGCAGATCAGATCCGCTCCAATGCTTGAGGTCCAAATCGTCCAAAATATGTTAACACCTGTGCGGCAATTGGAATTCGTGAGAAACTATCATTGCACAAAGACAAACATTGATTAATCTTTGCTCACAACAGAGGATGTCGTACCTCTATTATGTTGTTTGTTCTTAGCTTGGAGGAAGATTCACTTTCCACTTTCTCTTTCTAGATTCGCTTTTTTGTTGTCATTTCTATTTTATCTCAATAAATCATGGCCCTGTAGGGTCATTTGAATTTAAAAAAATAAAAAAAATAATTCACATTTATCGATTAACTCAAATATATACTGTCTAAAGGTTATTTTATTTTCATAAAAAGATGATATAATAAATTTAAATATTTTTTACGACCGCGCGAAGCGCGGCCAAATTCACTAGTGGTATATAAATAAGAATTAGTAGGTAAGCCTATCCTATTAAAATTAAATGGACTTTTTTTTTAATCTAAGAGATGCGTATTTCTTGTTCCTTTTAAATTTCATCTCTTCTCCTCTTTTTAATTTTTTTTTTATCTAAGATGAGCAAAGTATCTATGCTACGGCCTATAGATTTATCATTGTACTAACTACTTACTAACTAGTACAATTTAAAAATACCAAAAGCCGTATATCACTACAATAAAAATAATTTTTAGCGACAATAAATAGACACATTAATAAAGAGTACTAAAGTCTTTACCGGCATTAGTTAAGTGTCATTAGATCCAATGTCGCTAAAGACTTTTAGGGACATATACAAAGAGTGCTAATTACCACTAAAAATACATATTTAATGGCAATTAAGTTATTGTCATTAAAGAATATTTTGTATGTAGTGTATATAAAGTGCTAAAGTTCACTAGCCAAATCTTGGTAAGGATCCTACCTACACCATAGGCTTATGACTGTAGCAACTATATATGTTGTTTCTTAAAAACTTAGATGAAACAAGAAAACAGAAGATAAAAGGGAATATGTATCCTCCCATTAACTATATTTCGTCTATATCTTATCCACAATTCAATTTTTATTGTTTTCTCTTGGTTGGGTGAGATAGTGCTAATGGTAATATTCTAATATATCAATTATACGATAGAAAAGATGAGGTTTCCGTTAAGTGGCGGATCCAGGAATTAAGCTCAGGGGGTTCAAAATTTAAAGAGGAAGCTCATGTGGTAATGTAAGTGCGCGATGAGCG
Organism: Solanum lignicaule; assembly: GCA_029582545.1. NCBI lineage: Eukaryota > Viridiplantae > Streptophyta > Magnoliopsida > Solanales > Solanaceae > Solanum > Solanum lignicaule. The sequence continues at coordinate 40,212 of JAJOOF010010050.1, read as the reverse complement.
TAGTAACCCCGACATGCTTTTTGTACAAGGTATCTCATTGGTTGATAAAAAAGCTATGTTGATAAAACAAAATTAGTGGATCAGTTGTATTACATAAGTTAATTCCTAAAACACGTGAAAATTAAACGATGAAAAAGGAAGCGAGACGGAGAAGAAAAATATTTACCTTAACCCGCTAAATTTATATTACCTTATCGTACCACATTAATCATTTCTTCTTACTTTTACCTTGCTCCATTGAACATTCTTAAAATTTCTTGTACTTTTTATACTTTTATTTTGTAATGTTTTACTTTATTTTGCATTTTAATTTTTTTTAATTAGTAACCATTCAAACACATATTACTAGAAAAATTGTCAAGATTCTCTAAAAGTGTGTAAGTATAGATTTACTAATATTATAATGCATATTCAAAAGATAAATAAATGGCATCGTCAATTTTTTTAGTTCATGTAGTTTAATTTACTAGGTTAGTCATCACTTGTTGAAAAAAAATGACGAATAAATCAAATAATTTTAGTTTTCATCTCTCTATAATAGAATTGAAAAAATAGAAAACAAATTCCATGAATTCTATTAAATATATATTATTAAAAGGATATTTACAATTTTTAGTTTCTTCATTCAATTACATCTAATTTATCTTTATATATACAATTCATCATTTTTAAAGAGTTGTACATAAAATTATATTGAAATAAAATGACTAATAGATATAAGAAGAATAAAAAAAATGTGTCTAATAAATTTAAACAAAAACAAATTAGAAAAATAATGACATAAAAGAGAAAAAATAATGAAAAAGAGAAGATGATCCAAGCCCAAAAGTTGAGCCCAATTCCATGCATTAAAAAGGGTAAAAAAATAAGAGAAGAGGAATTGTTGTGCATGGGATTCAAACCCACGACATAAAAGCCACTGCTGAACCCCTTATCATTGAGCTAAAGCTTATCACTTATTTTCAGGGGGTTCATTTTAATATATGTACACATAAAATCAGAATTTGGCCCTATATATATAACGTAATTTTTGACCGAAGGGGGTTCGGGTGAACCCCCTGACACAATCTAGGTCCGCCCCTATTTCCGTGCCGTGCTAAATGAAAAAAAGGTTTATAGATATACCATCTCTACACTTTTTATCCAGAATATATGTTATTGAGATTCGAAAGAACAAGATTCATTAAAAAACACGGGTTTTAGCCACGCAAGAAGTAGTGACTATATGGTACACACATTGTGGCAAAATATACTTTGCCACAGTTCTATTCATCATTCAGTCGAAACTTCAACTTGTTGCTTTCCATATCAACAAGTGTCATGCATGTTGCTAAAAATGGTCTTCCCTAAATTATGGAAACATCAAAATCCACCTCACAATCTTTAAGAATTACAAAATCAGTTGAAAAGATGAAACTTTTGACTCTTACCAATATATACATCACACATAATATCCACACATCTTTTTGACTAAGTGGTTAACCATTGATAGTCATATAATCTTAGGTTTGTGGACTCCCAAATCCAACTTTCTATAAGTAGTAAGTGTCATCATATTAATGCAAGCACCCAAGTGACATAACGCCTTAGCAAAGTTGAATGATCCGATGATGCATGGAATAGTGAATGCAATAGGGTCTTCTTTCTTCCGAACTAACGACTTCATAGCAATAACAATACTGCAGATTATCTATCATATCAGAATTGGAAGTATCTCCTCTTCATATCCAAGACTTCATGAACTTGGCATAACTCGACATCTTTTCAAGGGCCTCAACTAGTGGAATGTTCACTGATAGTTGTTTCAACATAGAGATGAACTTAAGAAACTTCCCGTCCTCCACTTTCTTCATAAATATTTTTGGGAATGTGAGTGAAGGTCTACAAATTAGAGTTCAAGTCCTCATAGCCTCTATCCATTATAACATATCCTCAAGCATTTGAATTATGCTCTCAGCCTGACCATCTGTCTGAGGGTGGAAAGCTATACTAAGATTAACCTGCATTCCTAGTCCTTTCTGGAAAGACTTTCAAAAGTTAGTGGTAAATTGTGCACCTCTATCAGAGAGATAATAGATACTGGGACACCATACAACCTAAAAATCTCTCTGATATAAAGCCCTGCATAGTCTTCAGTTGTGAAAGAGTCTACCAGCAAGAAGTGGGCTGATTTTTTTAGCCTATCAACAATTACCCAAATAGAGTCAAACTTGTGCTGCAATCGAGGTAATCTAGTAATCAAATCCATATTAATTGCCTCTCACTTTCACAAAGGAATGACTATCTCCTAGACCAGCCCAACAGACTTCTACCATTTCACTGTGGTTGTGTACTGATACTGCACTTGCTCTTTCTTTGTTGAGTACAGGGCATCTTCAGGTGGCTACTGACAGACCTCAGTTAGGAGACTATTGAGCGTGACCGGATTCAAGGGTGAGCCAGTTCTTTAAGGATGCCATGAATCTTTCATATTTAAGTCCACTTTTTTCGGACTCAGACTATTTGTTTAAGGTGTTTAGTTTAGTTTTCAGGGTTGCGCCCCCTCTTTCTTAGAATTGTTAGTTAATCAAAGTTTTGGTACAATGACTTTCTATTCTAGCGGTTGAATTTTCGCATTAGTTATTTTGTTAGACCTTCGGTGTTTATGGGAATTCTGTACTTTCTTTTAGTCATTTTAACCTGCTTTCTTATCTTTAAATGTGCTAGTTTTTGTTAAGTTGCTTAGTTGGGTTGTAGTAATGGTTCACCCATCATAGGGTTCGTGTGGTTACCAATCACGGCAGTCTAGGTGTGACAAAGTTGGTATCAAAGTCCGAGGTTCATTGATCTCATTGTGCCAAATTGAGTCTAGTATAGTCTTGTGGAATGGTACAGAGACGTCTGTACTTTTTCTTTGAGAGGCTATAGGACTTTAGGAAAACTTATTTATTTCTTTCTTGGTGCTATTACTTGAATCAAATTGGTATCTAGGTGATACAAATTGGTGTCTTTCCTCTTTCACTCTATGGTCAGAACTAGAGCAACAGAAGTGGTAACACCAACATTAGCAGAGAGGATGCGTCCTTCCAAATAAGCATGTTTCCCCTATTCGATGTGGGCATGTAATGACTAGTAACTAACATGAGGGTTTTATTAGGTTCTAGAGTTGAAACCTTCATTCTTCATGGGTACTGAATCTGAAGATTCTTATGATTTTCTTGTTTATTGTCATGAACTGCTTCATAAGATGGATAAGGTAGAGTGATTTGGCGTTGAGTTTATGATATACTGGTTCAAGGGGGACACTAAAATGTGGTGGTGGTCTCATGTTGAGTGCTAACTAGTAAATGCACTACTCATGACTTAGGGAAACTTTTTATGGCTTTCTGTATAGAGAAGTATATACCCTAAACTTTGAGGGATAGAAGCAGAGATGAGTTCTTGAATATAGAGCAACATAATATAATTGTTGCAGCTTTTAAGGTAAAAGTTTGTGTTTTATCCAAATATAGCACTCCACCTTGCTTCAGTCTAAAAGAGCAAATTCGTCGTTTTGTGAAGGGATTAAGGTCAGATTTGCAAATTCAAGCTTATAGATAGCTGCTTTAGCAAAATCTTTTTAGCAAGTGGTTGATTTTTGTGATGGAGGTAGAAGGGGGTAAAGTCAGAAGACTTTGCCAAGGGAACAACATTCAAGAAGTTTTGTAAGGGAAAGCTAGATAATGAACACCATTACTTTGGAAAATTCATTTAGTATTATTGTCATAACATGTATTGGTTTCTTAGTAAATGATGAAATTATTTTGCGACAATTGATATTAGAATATCTATTGCGATTTCCTAGATTGAGTGTATATCAAAGTGGGTCATGATACGACTACTACAATAGCAATGATACTTACTTTGTCAAGTTATTAAGTGTGTTAAAATTATAGAGAACCTAGGCATATGAGGAGGAAATCAGCGAGGTCGTGCAGGCCGGAGAAATGGTAATGAAGGTAGGGGATCAGTGCCGCCAGGCAAGGAGGTTGCTCGTCAAAATGGAAGGGCTCAATTTTATGCCATTCCGGGAAAGACCAAGGCTGAGGTGTTTGATGCAGTGGTCACAAGTGCTATTCTTATCTGTGACCGAATGGCTACCATTTTGTTTGATTCGAGTTCTACTAATTCATATTTGTCAATTCAGTTTGCCTTGAAATTTGATGCGGTTTGTGATGTGCTTGATGCCTCCATCCATGTTTCTACCCCAGTTGGAGAGTCAGTCACAGTCACCATGTGTATCGTGCTTGTCCTGTTCTGTTTATGGGTTTTCAGACGGGCTGATTTGGTTATTTTGGATATGACTGACTTCGATATAATCTTAGGCATGACTTGGTTGTCCCCCTATTATGTTGTGCTTAATTGTAATGCTAAGTTTGTGACTTTAGAGATCCTTGGTAGGGAAAAGTTAGAGTGGGAAGGGGTGTACAAGCCAAAGCCAGCTAAGGTCATATCTTTCGTGCGGCCTAGGAAACTGGTGGGACAGGGGTGTTTGGTGTTTTTGGCTCACATTTGGGAGGTTGATGTTGAGCCTCCCTCTATTGAGTCTATTCCTGTAGTGTCTGAATTCAAGGAAGTGTTTCCTACCGATTTGTCTGGTATGCCTCCGGATAGAAATATAGATTTATACATTGACTTCGAACCTGACACTCACCCCATCTCCATTCCTCTTTATCGCATGGCTCCGGCAGAATTGAGAGATCTTAAAGCCCAAATCCAGGAGCTTCTTGATAAAGGTTTCATCTGTCCTAATGCTTCTCTATGGGGTGCTCCTGTCTTGTTTGTTAAGAAGAAGGATTGTAGTATGAGGACTGGTGATTTTATATTAAGCCATAAAAGAGTGGATTGATACCGGAATGACAAACTTATGGATAAAGAAAGTCTCACTAAGTATACTTAGGTGAAAGAAATTAAAGATTTTAGTAAGAAAGTGCATATAAAAATTGGGTTAGTCATTTGAATTTGATGAGTATACCTGAGTTTGAGGTGTCATATTGATGAAAAGGTTGACTTCTTAGTGATAGTCAGGGCTGACTGGGCATAATGGTAATAAGAGTTCGTGATGGATTGTGATGGGATGCAACTATATAATAAGATTGTGGTTAACCAAATTTTGTATAGTAATTACGACTCGCGAGTATCTAAGGTTGTGGTTTCCTAATATTTGGTGAGTAACGTTGTAGTATAGAAGGTTTTAAGAGATGGTGGGACACCAGTTGAATAGAATTTAAAAAAGCTAGAGTCATAATGAAGAAACAAAGTGGGATGTAGTAAAACCTTTAGAGAGAGGCGAGAGAAATAATATTTTATTTGATTTCAAAGTCTTAAGAGGTATCTTCAGAGGGGTAGAGAATTGGGTTCAGAGACACGTGAATTCATTCATTGTTGTAACTATGGTAATAGTGTCACGGGTCCATCAGATTAGTTAAAAACTATGGGAAAAGACTTGAGAAAGGAGTGAATAGAATTAGCTCGAGTGTGATAAGTGCTTTGGTTTTGTTTTTGAGTTTAGTAATGAGTACGAGTGAATTTTTAGTAAAGGATATTGTAAGATCGATGGAGATGTGATCAATGATAAGCGAAGATCTATGAATTCATAAAAATATTCAAGGTACAAGCTAATATCGATAGATAAGGGGATTGTGTTACACAGTTGAATTTACAATTCATGTTTTTCATTGTAAGTCTACATTCGTGGTGATATATGTTGTCAAGGTATGAGTTGGCAAGGTGAGAAATGATCAATTGTATCAGGTATTGAGCATTTGAAAGGACTTACACCTGGGTTTAGTCATAAAGTTTATTACTGTTGATTGTTAAGTACCTAAGAAAGGTTTCATTTAAAAGTGTTGGTTTATAATAAGGTAAATGGTCGGAGTGTTTATGATGGTTGTTAGTATTGAGAGTGTGGGCTTTAGTGGAATGATGTGAAGAGTATGTGGAGTCAACTGAATGGAAAGGGCTGGTTTCGGCTTTTCGGAAGAAAACATTTAGTGTTATGCAATAATTATTCCGTAAATTCTTATGTGACCATCTATTTCATTTAGTACATGGTTGAGAGTATGACTCACTAGCTATGCTCACGTGTGTTTTAACTTTTGTGGATGGATCCTTGGTAGTGGATCAGGTGTACTGATCCTGCGATGTTCTCTTGGTTGAATGTGGGGATCATTGGGTCCAATTCTACTGTTCTTAAGGGTATTCTACAATCACAATTGCTAAATCTAGCATTTCAATAGTATTGTTAAGGGGGTTTGTATGCTTGGACATATCCCTCGATGAGTTTTTGATGTCTAAAGATAAATTTTTTATAACTTAAGCTCATGGGAATTTATGTTGTGGGATGGAGATGTTGTTAAGAACTATGATTGTTTGGGTATTATGAGTGTGTGTTGGTTGGTTTAGGTTCACTTCTAATTGTAGCGAGTATTGATTTGGAGTTTTATCATGCTTAAGTGTGAAAGGATTCGTTCTGATAATTGTGTCATTTGATAATATGTTGCAAACGTGTGTACGGTAAACTTTGGTGGTTGTTGGGAATCGCTTTTGTTGTTAGTTAAGTTTACATACAACAATATTTATCACTCAAGTATTGAGATTACTTCATTGAGGCATTGTATGGGAGGATGTGTAGCTATTCAATTGGTTGTCTTGAGGTTGAAGATGTGAAACCCTTAGGGGGTTGATTTGGTGAAAGATGCTCAAGATAAGGTGAGAATAATCCAACCTACGTGTAACACCCCAGAAATTTTTTGAGCTAAGCCTTGAACCGTTCTTTGTAGTGAATGAGATTTCACCAAGGAATTAAAAATTTCTTAAGTGTTAAGGTCACTAGATGTAGCACCTTGAGTTCCAAGAAGAACTAAAGAGAGTTCATTCAAGTCATTCCTAAGTTTTTCCTAAGTTTTGGGTCAACTTCAAATGACCAAAACTTTTAGTACATGATAAGTTCGGAGATCCATCAAATATAAAATTAAATCCCTTCAAGTCCTCTTTCCAACGCCACCGATTTTGCTAAATTTCGAGCTCTGAGTGTAAAGTTATGACTAATTTACTAACGGCGCACAAACCTGGCAGCAGCTCCGCGATGGCTCCGCGTTACGGAGCCAATACGGACCTCACTGCCCGGTGAAAAATTATTCCGACTCCCAACTCATTTTATTTGTTTCTTTAAGGGTATTTTGGTCCTAAAAACCCTTAGGAGGTCATCTAAATTACCCTAAACGTGTAGAAAAAGCAGTTTTCATAAATCAAACCCTCTCATCCACTCCAAAGAATTCTAACGCTCAAGGAATTCAAGAAACGCTAAGGCTAGGGTTCTTCTTCCAAGATTGTACTTCAAGATCTTCAAGAAAGATGGTTCTTTCAGGTATGTAAGCTTCCATAGTGTTGGGTTTGTTCACCCACACACCAATCATGTTAATTTCAGCGTTAAGTTCGTTCTAGAAAGTTGAAAGTATGATGTTCTTGAAATATGTTCTTGAAATTGGTTTTAGTTCTTGAGTTTAGATGAGATTGTTGAGTTCTTGATGAAAGCATGCCGATTTTAGAGTTGTATATGAGTAGGTTCTTGTGCTGGGTATCTAAATCTAAAGAGGGATTGAGAAAAAGAATCGAATTTAGGCGAATTGGGGTTAGAAAATGAAAAATGAAATAGTCGGACGAATCTGGCACCTTGCTCCGCGTCACGGACCTGCCTTCCCCTTTCACAGAAATTTTCTTCGCGTCGTGAAGTGGTTATGGACCTCTCTGCCTCAAAATTTAATTCGCGACCAAATATTAAAATGCATCTCCGCGTTGCGGACTTGCTTCCAGACAGTGATTTCTTGATCGTTTCTCATGTTTAACTATCTAAAAACACTCTTAAATATCACGAGGTTTTTCCTATCACAAATCACAACCTTGAATTCATAAATCAAATTCAAGGTAGAGTTGAGACTCAAGTCTTGAGAGTTTTTTTGAACATTTTGAGAATGTCCCTTTGAGTCTTTTTGAGGAGTCTTCTACAACTTCTAGCTACTTGCTTCAAGACTCGATCAAGTGAGTATGAGAATGAGGAGAATGTATTCATGAGTCTACTTTATTATCACAAGATCCTTCATATCATGAACCATAACTCTTGAATTCATAATTCACATTCCAGAGAGAGTACTTAAGAGTAGAGTTCAAAAAGTCTTTGAGTTCAATTGTGAATCCTTTGAGATCCACCATCGATTCGAGTTAAGTTTTGAGCAAGTAAGTATGAGAATGAGAAGAGTCATATACATGAGTTCCTTATTGATGTTTTGACCCTTCAGTCGAGTCGTTCATGCCCATAACTTCCGCATGAACTCCATTAGTTGAGTATCTTTGAGAGGAGTAGTATCGTCAAGTTCTAAGTCTTGAGTATCAAGTTCCTAACCCTTACGAGATTATAATCCTAATCATGGGACTATTACTTATTACCCATGAAGTCCATGAGTTGAGTATTTCATGCTCATAATTCTATATGAACCCTATAAGTCGAACAATCTTGAGATGAGAAGTATCTTTGAGCCTTTGAGTTGAGTAGTTCATGCTCATAATTCCACATGAACCCTCTGAGTTGGGCACTCTTTAAATGAGTAGTATCATTGAAGTTCTTGAGTTCCAAGTATTGAGTTCTATCTATGGTTATTGAAAACCTTGCATTGAGTCCTTCACATCCATAATTCGACATGAACCATATTTTAAGAAGTCTTTTACAAATGTTTTAACTTTGTTTTAAGACTTAAGCTTTGAGTTGAGTAAAAAGTAAGAGTGAAGTTCATTTTTTAAAAAATGATATATGGGAACTAAGTCTTCCTAAGAGTAAATGTTTTCACATTTAAGATGAGAGGAAACTGAGATTTCCAAAAGAGTTTTGAGCAGTTTGAGTACAATCTCTTTTAAGAGAATTTTTTTTGAGTAATTATCTCAAATCAAAGAAAAATTTATGTTTTTAAACATATGAGCTAAGTATTTTGGGAGTAGTATTGAGCACCGATATGGGGACGAGTTTGAGTTCAGATAACTCACGTCTCCATAAATCATGTAGCCATCATGGGTAGAAAGGATCATACTTTTTAGATGATTCCTTAGTTCTTTTTAGCATAGACTAGTGGATCTACTTAGTTAAGGCGTCCTATATGACGGCAAAGTATAAAACTGTTCTGGCAGCATGGGCAAGATGTTGTATCATCACTTAGGCTCATAGTGGTGGTTGTCGGTTAGATAAACTCCCACAGAGTTATATTATATTTTATTATATATAAATTGAGTTCTTATTGTACTCTTCAATACACTTAGTTGTTTTCAATTGTCTTAATATCTTTCCATATATTGCATGTGTATTGTTGCTTTATATTGAGTTGAGTATATGGAGTTGAGTACCCAAAGTCGAGTATCATATCTTTGAAGTTGAGTATCTAATCCTTGAGTTGAGTATCTAATCTTTGAGCTGAGTATTTTATTCTTGAGTTGAGTAAGTTTGAAAAGAGGTAACTATGTTTCCTTTTTATCAAGTTTGAGCTTATGTTATGATTTAAAATTCCCCTTACATGCACGTACATTCCAAGTACTGAGTCATTTGGCCTGCATCTTTTAATGATGCAGATACATGTATTCAGGGTCATCAACAGGAGCTTCATTGATACCACATGGAGTTCGAGTTAGCTATAGTGAGCCTCCTTGCTTTCAGAGGATTCCATTTACTTTCAATTTTTTCAGGAGGTCGTGGGTCTTGTCCCGACTTCCATCTTTGTCATTTAGATGCTTCATAGATATACAGTAGAGTTTCAGAAGTTTGTTCATTTATCTTATTAAATGTTTTAAAGACTTAAGTTGCTCATTTTGGGGCGAGATGAATATATTATATTATTCAGAGTTTTTCTTTTGAGTTAAAGCTTGTATTTAAGTTTTTCATGAATTTTATTCTGTTTTAAGCTTTATATGCTTAAGTTAGTCTTCCGCTTGTAGTCAGCCAGGATGAGAGTTCGCTTGGGGAGCAGCAATAGTTCTCGAGTGCCGGCCACGTCTAGTGTGTAGGCTTGGGTCGTGACACTAAGCTTTTAGTAGTCTAGAGTCGACAGAAAAAGTATGCAGACAGTAAGGTAAGGGACATGCCATTTCATACTGGTGAGCAAGTCCTTCTAGAAGTGTCACCCATGAAAGGGGTGATGCGATTCGGCAAGAAGGGCAAGCTTAGTCCTCAATATGTTGGACCATTTGAGATCCTTGACTTTGTAGGGCCAGTGGCTTATATATTGGCCTCACCCCTAGCTTACCTAGAGTTCATCCAGTGTTTCATGGACTGTTAAAGAAGTATCATGGGGACAGAGATTATATCATTAAGTGGGACTCAATTTTGTTAAACAAAACCTTCAGTATGAGGAAAAATCGGTTGCAATTCTTGATCGTGATGTCCTGAAGCTGAGGACCAAGGAGATAAAGTACGTGTAAGTTCAATGGATGCATCATCTGGTTAAGGAAGCTACTTGAGAAACCGAAAAGGACATGTGATACATGTATCCCCATTTATTCGACGATTCAGGTACCACTCTACGTTCGCCTTAGCCCTTTTCTCCTAGTTTGTCACTCGGGGATGAGTGATGGGTAAATTGGTATCTATTGTAACGACATGTTCCCACCGTTATGGAAAAAGCAATGGGGAAAGAATTTGGGCCAGAAAACTTTTTGAGCAGTGACTTGGAAAATTGTAGCATAGTTCAGGTTTGGACGAAATTTGAGTCAGGTGAGGTCTGGGGAAATCTGGTAAGGAATGGGGGATTTAATTATGAATTTGATCACATGAGTGGATAGCTAAGACGTTAATGAGCCTGTACTTCTTTACAGAATCCAATTCGGGCGAGTAGAACTCCTGAAACTGATCTTGGTGTGAAAGGGTAGTTTCTGAACGTCAAGGGTTGAAGGTGTGTTGCGAAATGGGAGCTTGGAACTCATATTCTGGCTTTCTGTCTCCGTGCAAGCCGCCAGAGCGGGGCCGCTGTAGCGAATTGGGTCCCGCTATAGTGGGACAGTCACGACTTAAATCGGGGAAAACCCCCAAAAACGTTAGTTTTCTGCAAACCTTCGTTCTTAAGAGCTAAAGAAAGACCCAAGGCGATGTCTTGATAGTTTTCCACAACTTTTGATGCTAAAGGTAAGGATTTTCTTCCCTAATTCATTTTTTGATTTGTAGAACTTAGATTCTTGGGTAATTATCATTGGGGGAGGGTTTTGTCCTGAAGTTGATGATGGGAAAAACCCTAGTTTAACATTAGGATCTGGGTTTGGTCTTGGGTTATTAAGATTGTTATAATCCGGGTAAATTAGACCTTGTTTATTTATCTTGACATTAAATTACTTGTTTATAGACCAAGAACAAGCGGAAAGAATTTGGAAAAGGAATTAAGGATCAAGTGTCTTAGGAGGATTCAAGCTTGGTTTCGAGGAAGGGGATGGTTTGATTTCATGTGGTGTGATATATGCCGGATAATTGTTTCATTGTATGTGTGCATGTATGTGAATAGGGAATGTGAATCAATCTAATGAAATGATGATATGTGTCTCAATACATACCATGAACCTGTTACTTGATTGTATGATAATGAGTATTGTTCATTACGAATGTGATTGTGACTGTGGTTGTGCTGATTGGATTGGGTGTCACGTTCCGAAGCATATATTGGATCGGGTGTCACGTTCTGACACATATATTAGATCGGGTGTCAAGTTTTGACACACTAACAGTTTGGGCGTGGGTTCCGTGAGAGGACCACTTGTGATTATTACGTTCTTGTTTACCTGACATTAATATTGGGGAAGTGTATGTTGTTCCTAAAGTGATTACTGATCTATGTATTATGTATATGTGTGTTTACTGTGTTGTAATTGTTCGTTGTATATATTGTGCTTATGGGATTAGCCGCGTGATCCAATCAGTACACTGTGATTGTGTACTGATACTGCACTTGCTCTTTCTTTGTTGAGTACAAGGCATCTTCTGGCGGCTATTGACAGACCTATGTTAGGAGACTATTGAACGTGACCGGATTCAAGGGTGAGCCAGTTCTTTCAGGCTGCCATAGATCTTTCTTGTTTAAGTCCACTCTTTTCGGACTCAGACTATTTGTTTAGAGTGTTTTGTTTACTTTTCGGGGTTGCGCCCCTTTTTCTTAGATTTTTTAGTTAATCAGAGTTTTGGTACAATGACTTTCAGTTCTAGGGGTTGAATTTTCGCATTACTTATTTTGTTAGATCTTCGGAGTTTATGGGAACTTCGTACTTTCTTTTAGTTATTTAAACCTGCTTCCGTATATTTAAATGTGCTAGTTTTCGTTAAGTTGCTTAGTTGGGTTGTAGTAATGTTTCTTCCACCGGAGGTTAGTGTGTGTGCCAATCACTGCGGTATTGGTCGTGACAGAAGCTAACTACAATAGCCCTAAGGGCAATAACAAACAACTCAATAGGCTAAAGGTAAGAAATTTAGGAATAGTCTCTAAGTCGTGCCTACATAGGCTCATTATTAACATATTACGAGTCCCAACAAGTAAGAATTACAAGTACTCAATCATCCAAGCAATAACAATTATGTCTACACGTTCAACAATGATAACAACCCTATTATATCGCTCCTAGGCTTTAAGAAAACATGTCAAACAAAGGGAATAGTCGTAACATACCTTTTTTGGTGAATTCCAGTGGCCTATCAACTCCTAATTGATACTACAATAAGGCAGCAGCACAATCAACACATAAGAATGGAAATTACGTTGATAATCCAACAAAAGATACATATTTTCGTAGCAACTCACTATTTCCGGCTTACCAAGGCTAGAATAAATGAAATGAGGGTCTTACCTTTAACTTAAAGCTCGAACTTAATCTCAAAACCTCCCAAAAAAGTAAAACCCCTGATGCTACAACTACCACGGAGATATACCACACGATCCACAAAGAAAACTATACCAAAATGACGAGCTCGCAACGTAGAGAAACTTTCCTGAAGCATGCGAGATGAAATCACTAAGACCTAAAAAGTATTTTATGTATTTGGAGAGAATTTCTCTTTATTTTAGGCTACTGAAACGTGAAAATGAAAAAAAAACTGAAGCTGGTTGATTAATTAAAGTTTCCACCGACATTGGCAAGTTCCCACCGACCTTGACCCTTCTAACATGCATGCTTGCTTCATCTCACAAAAATGTAAATATCTCTCTATTCTAAAATTGTATTAACAAACAGTTTGATGCGTTAAATATTGGACTTATAGACCTTCAATTTGATAGTTTATGGGCCCCATAAATCTTTATATATTGGGAGAAAATCAAAGAGACGCATGACCAAATTTCAGAGAAAATTTTAAAAGAAACCTACGATAACTTTCGCTAACTTCTATTTCACCACTCGCTTAACTTTAAAACATGAGATATATCCCTTGAACACTTAAAATATGACATACCAAATCATTATTAATTTATTAATCACTCCTGCCATGAAGGTGTGGGTTAATTTAGACATTTTGAAAGTGCGGATGTTATAATAATGCAATGACCCGATCTTTCATTTTTGGTAATTTGCATAAAATTACCATTTTGCCCCTCGTTATTTTGACTCCAAGTCATTTCTGATTGAGTTTTGAAAGTTGGTTTTAAACATTGAGTAAAACGTTGAGAATTTGGTAAGTTTTTTTTTTTTTTTGTATAACTTGGATTTTCATTCATAACAAAAAAAGGAAAAGTACAAAGCAACACAATTATGGGACTAATTGTGTCTTTTCTAACCCTCTTTCCTCCTACTCATACAACAATCAATTCATAAGACTAAACTATTACAATGCAAAACACCTACTCTAAGGATAATTATTTAGAGCATGTAGTACATGTTTCCATTTCGCCTTGTGTTGACCTCTTAAATGAATATGCATTACAATTTCTATGAGGATCTTCTCCACATATAATCTCCCTCGCTGGAATCTGATCATGTTCCTTTCTCTCCAAATGATGTAGACAATCATCACAAAAACACTAGTCTTGATCTCAGTAGCTCCTGCATTCTTTTTAGCAACATCACTGATCGAATCTATCTCTATTTTCCAATCTTGAATACTTCTTTGGATCCCCAACCAGTTACACAGTCATCTCCATAATGTCCTTGTCACCTGGCATTCAAAGTAAAAATGTTCAAATGTTTCCTTTGTATAGCCACAGAACACACAATCTGGTGGCACCTAGATTCCAAACTTTTCAAGTCTTTCAACAGTTGCTAATCTTTTCTGCACAGCCAGCCACATAATGAATTTGAATCTGGGATGTACTCCTTGCTACAAGGTAATACTTTTCCATTCTACTCTTGGAAAAGTCGGCATGATATATATATGTATACATCATCTTAGTAGAAAACTTCCCTCCTTTCTATGCCTTTACAAACTCCTTCATCAAATCACCCTGCCCAGCTTGCCTTTGGATTAGCATATCTCTTGTACCCAGAATTTTCCTCACAACCCATGAAGCAGCAGTAGGTATAGTGATAGTTTCGATCCCCCTGTTCTTTATAAAATAATTATGCACCCATTGAGTCCATAGGCAGTCTTTCTTCCTAGCTATATTCCACAGTTGTTTGAGTATTGCAACCTTATTTCACAACTTAAGATCAATTATATTCAGTCCACCTGCAGCTTGTGGTTTGCACACTGTTTTCCATGATACTAAAACTTTCTTGGAGATAGTTACTACCCCTGTCCATAAGAAGATCCTACAAATTTGTTCTATAGTCTTTATTACCTTCTTAGGAATAACAAAAACCTGTGCCTAATAGGCTTGGACCCCAAAAATGACTGACTTTATCAATTGGACTCTTCCAGCATAGGATAGCAGTTTTGCTGACCAGCAAGTCACTTTGGCAGCAATTTTCTCAATTAATGGCATAAACTGGTTGACACTAAGTTTCTTTGATGCTAAGGGAACCCCCAAGTATCTGAAAGGCATAGTGCCCTCAGTATAGCCAAGTTCTTTCAGTAATTCCTGCTTGATATGATCAGCAACTCCAGCTATATACAAGGAAATTTTGTCTACATTTGCCTGTAATCCTGAAGCTCTAGATAATTTCATAAAAGCTTCATTCAAAAGCCTAACAGAAATTAGGTCAGCCCTGCAATACATTAATAGATCATCCTCAAAGCAAACATGTACACTCTCCAGTCTTGTGCATCTTCGATGGTAATTAAAGTTCCCATTCTTTGTGAGCTGTTGTAGTTCTCTTCCCAGATACTCCATGGATAATACAAATAGATAGGGGGACATAGGGTCTCCTTGTCTTAATCCCCTCTTAGCTTGAAAAGGTTTAGTCAATCCACCATTCAATAACAAAGAGTAAGATACTGTTGTCACACAAGTCATAGTCCATGAAATGAATTTAGCAGGGAACCCCAACTCTATCATCAATTGATTCAAGAAACTCCATTCTAGTGAGTCATAAGCTTTCCTTATATCTACTTTAAGAACACATCTTGGGGAAATCCATTTCCTTCCATAACTTCTGAATATTTCATGGCTAAATAACACATTATCCAAAATACTTCTCCCTTCAATAAATGCAGATTGAGCCCTCCCAACCAGCCCTGCTATCACATTCTTTAATCTTCCTGTAAGGACCTTTGAGATGATTTTGTACAAAGAAGTGCAACATGCAATGGGTCTATAATCCTTAACCTTTGTAGGGGAAGGAACTTTAGGAATTAGTGTTATAGCGCTGTTGTATTTATAGCAGGCATAAGATCACTACTAATAAAGAATTGTTGAACAGCTTCCAATACCTCTCCTTTGACTATATCCCAATTACCTGTGAAGAACTCAATAGGAAAACCATCCATACCAGGAGCCTTTTCTTTTGGCATAGTCTTGATAGCTTCAATAATTTCCTCCTTAGTCACCTCTTTGATCAGATCCTTTTGTTGTTGTAGAGTCAAACATACTCCTGTCTTTACCACCTCAGCATTTAAATAAGGCAAGTTATTGTTGCTAGCACCCATTAGTCCAGTAAAAACCCCAATAAATTCATCTTCAATTGCTCTAGGATCTGTAAGCATGGTTTATTATCAGTGTAAACAACAGTAATGGTATTTTTGATACATCTAATCTTCCATTGAGCATCGAAATATTTAAAGTTTTAATTTTTGGAAGGCTAAAGTTGCTTAAAGTGGGTTTTTGGTGTCTTTTAAAGTTTCGAGTGTTGGAATGGAATTCTACCAATTTCATCTATTTTGAAATGAAGAAATTGGTCTATGAGAGTTTTTTATTTCAAATTCAAAGTCGTTTTGAGGATATGAGGTTCTAAGTTGGAAATTTGTGAAATTTTAGTCTTTCGGTTGACTTTGATCAATGTTTGAGGATGCTCGAATCGGAATTCCAAAAGTTTCGTTGGATCCGCGGATGAAGGCGTTAGTGAGAAGAGGTCCCAAGCTTGTTTTGGCCTTTTTAAGCATTATGCTAGTTTCTTATGAATTTCACAGATGTCGGGTCACGGTGACCACAGATTCGTGTTTTAATGATTCCATTGAGTTCGGAACATCGAGTTTAGTCTATTTGCATATATGGTTTATGTGTATCATATTTCGAACGAATCTCGAGGATCTTTTTGATGATTTTTGTGTTGGCTGATTTTGTTGAGGTTTGATAACTGCTACCACTCACGATCGCGATAGGGTGTTCACTTTAGCGAACCTCACAATTGCGAGAACCTGATCGTGAAAGAGAGAGACAGGTGGAAGTCCAGACCTTTGCGATCGCAAAGGGCCTGTTCGCTATCGCGACCTTGGCGAAAGTGAAGGCCGAGTTTTTTCCTGCAACATCTTAGTGTGTTTTTTATATGAAATTTTGGAGTTTAACCGCCATTTTTTATTTTTGAGTTTTCGAAAACCCTTAGAGGCGATTTTGAAGAGATTTCTTCTGCTAAATCATTTGGGTAAGCTTTTGTGACCCTAAAATTTCATTTTCCTTTGATCATTTATAGATTTTAACGACAAAACTTGAGATTTTGATTGGCAAATAGCAAGGTTTTTCAAGAACTTGAGTTCTAAACTAAAATATTGATTTGAACTGATTTTAATTCCGTTTTTGAGATGAAATCCACCAATGAGTTCCAAATGCATTGGGTAACATTTTCAAGTAAAGATTTTCGAATGCAAACTTCATTTTTGGAGTTGGATATCTGTGGATTGTGGATTGCCTTGTTGTGGACCCTATTTGGTTGATTGATGAAATTCTTTGATGGCATTTATGTGGACTTGAATTGCTTGAATTGTTGTCTCTACCTTATGGTGTGAAATTGCTTATATGCATTGATTGTTGTACATCATGATGAGACATGTGATGTTGTGACGAAGGGAAATGACTCAGGCTAGTGATGTAATATAAAGTCGAAGGGAAATGGTTCCTGCAAGAGCTATGATATAAATTCTAAGGGAAATAGTTCCAGCTAGCTAGTGACACTGTGTCGAATGAAAATTGTTCCAGCAAGAGTTGATTATTGACATTTCGATGCAATTGATACTTGTGATTCATCTATTTCTTCCTTGTGATTGGCATAGTTGATGTGTTTAGGTTGTTGAACTGTGACTATTGAACTATATGATTAAGCCTTGTAAACTATGTATTGTGAAACTGTTAGGTTTGACTAATTTTTATCCAAGTTATAGTTTGAGAAGGTCCGGTTGGGATGAAAAGAGTAATTTTTTCTAGCTTATTTTGCCTTGTTTATTTGGTTACTTGTTGATTACCATGTTGATTGGTACTCACTCCTTGCTTGTACACTTTTGTAGGTTCCGAGTCCAGTGTCGTGTGATTGCTCTTCTTCTTCTCCTATTTTTGAGGCTTGTCAAAGGACTTTGAAAGGTAGTTGCTTGTCATTCTAGCGGGCCCTCTTGTTCCATACTTTATGCTTTGTTCTACTTGAGCAACAGAGATAATGAGACTTGTAATTTTCTTTCATTTCACACATTATGGATTAGTGGCTTGTACACGTGACAACTAGGTTTTGGGGTTATAATAGAATGAATATGTTTTCTGGTTTTATCTTGTTCTTGTTTCATTTTCTTCATCTCATTCATTTTGGTGAGTTGAGGCTGTAGACAAGTGTCTTCACATCCATATTTGGATCGTGACAGTATAAATTCTTTTTGTGAATGCTAGATTGATTCTTAAGTTGTTTTACCTCTTAAGTTTAATAGTCAACTTCTCATGTAAGGCTAACGTCATATAATGACAGATTTATTTTACATATGATTTACCTTTACTTTTGTATTCATATATAATAGATGCTCTATAACTAATTTGGATATATATTTTGATTTATGGTGTTTACTCAAACTTTATTCATTTGTTATGATATTCACATTTATCTAGTTATTGATGTTATGCCTTGTGAAAATATTAATTTAATAACAAATGATGGTTTTCTTGGTGGATAGATGTACGATAGTTTGGGCAGATTATTAGTTACACAAATTTGGGTCGAGATAAAAAAAGTTAAAAAAGAAAATAGATAGGGATGGATCATATACAGGTCGTGAAAGTAGAGGCACACAATCTAGAAGTTGATGTGGCTATTATTATGCTTTTCCAGGTAGAAAAGAGGTTTAGGCTTTAATGCAGTTATCATATGTATTTTTTCAACTTTTTATTGACATACTGTTATTTTATTTGATCTAGGATCTACTTATTCTTATGTATCTACCTATTTTTCTATGTACTTAAATATGATGTGTGATTCCTTGATAGTACCTATACATGTTTCTATTCATGTATGTGATTTATTAGTAGTGTATGATCTAGAGTTGTGACCTTGTTGGGGGTATGATACATGGGTGGACCTTATCATTCTTGATACGGTGGATTTTGATGTGATTTTTGGTGTGAATTGAATATGTTTTTATCATACAGTTTTGGATTGGTATGTCAAGACGGTTACTTTGGTTATGTCAGGTGTTCCTCATTTTGTGTGGAAGGGTACATGTAACCATTCATCTAAGAGGGTGATATCAATTTTAGAGCAAGGAGGATGGTAGAGAAGGAGTAAATGGCTTACTTAACACACATTCGGGATACTAGTATAGTGGAGTAAGATAATTCTTTTTAGTATATCATGATTTTGTTTATTTTCGTAGGTAAATTTTCAAGAATTAAAAGGCTTACAATATTGCTTTAATTTGCAAATATATGTTAATGGAAGAATATTAAATGAATGACCATAAGTACTTACTATGAAACTATTGTGATAATCTAATTCAAAATTCATATAGATTGGAAAGTACATCTATGTAGAAAGAAAAAGAAAACAAGGGGACAACTAATTGTTAAAAAAAAATCATTTTCTATTAAATCATGATATATTATTTTTATTATGGTTTGATATTTAACACAAAAAATTAGAACAAAAAACGTTAAATATTACACAAACAAATATTTTATAACTCAAAAGTCTTGCATTAGCAATAAATATAAGAATTTTTTATTAAAAAACAATTTAGTTTGTTAGGATTAATTTTCTTTTGAAATATGAAAATTCAAAAGAGGACGAAAATTTTCTCGCAGTGTTTAGATTTTCTAAATATAAATTAACTAATATGTATAAATCGGAGAATATCTATAATAACAAAAGGACAATAGTATCTTTAATAAGAAAACAACATCAATAACTTTCAAGTTTGATTGTCAAACTGTCACTTTAAAAAATTATCATACAAGAGATGTGAAATCTACAAGTTTGACGGCCTATAAATTCTTTATATGACCTCCATAATTTAGATGAACAATTCAGTCTTATCTCTTCGTTCAAGAAAAATAAGATAGGTGAAGTTGTCTTATTTTCGGTAAAATTTTATGTTTTTTTTTTACAAAAGATACTTATATTAATAATTATTGTATCAGTACATGGGAGAGACAGAGTTGTACGCCTGCTAGTAGTGTTATGGTCAGATACTAGTATAATGGAGTAAGATAATTCTTTTTAGTATATCACGATATTATTTATTTTCGTAGGTACATTTTAAAGAATTAAAAGGCTTGCAATATTGCTTTAATTTGCAAATATATGTTAATGGGAGAATATTAAATGAATGGCCATAAGTACTTACTATGAAACTATTGTGATAATCTAATTCAAAATTTATATAGATCGAAAAGTACATCTATGTAGAAATAAAAAGAAAAAAGGGTACAATTAATTGCTACAAAAATATCATTTCCTATTAAATTATGATATATTATTTTTATTATGGTTTGATAATTAACAAAAAAAATTAGAACAAAACACGTTAATATTACACAAAAAAATATTTTATAACTCAAAAGTCAAATTCCATTAATTAGTTAATAATTAATCGCTTAGACAGATTGTTTTTACATAAATGATAAGTCGAGAAGCTATTGAAACTAGAATAAATAGTGCAATAGCAATAAATGTAAGAAATTTTTATTAAAAAAATAATTTTAGTTTTTTAGTATTAATTTTCTTTTGAAAAATGAAAATTCAAAAGAGGAAGAAAATTTCTCACAATGTTTAGATTTTCTAAATATAAATTAACTAATATGTATAAATCGGAGAATATCGATAATAACAAAAGGACAATAGTATCTTTAATAAGAAAACAACAACAATAACTTTCAAATTTGATTGTCAAGCTGTTACTTTATCAAATTTATCATACAAGAGGACAATAGTATCTTTAATAAGAAAACAACATCAATAACTTTCAAGTTTGGTTGTCAAGCTGTCACTTTAATAAACTTATCAGACAAGAGATGTAAAATCTACAAGTTTGAAGGTGAGCCTTCGGCCTTAAATTCTTTATATCGCATCCATTATTTAGATGAACAATTCAATCTTATCTCTTCGTTCAAGAAAAATAAGATAGGTGAAGTTATCCTCTTTTGAGTAAAATTTTATGTATTTTTTTTTTTACAAAACATACTTATATTAATGATTAATTTGTATTAGTACATGGAAGAGGCAGAGTTATGGCGGGATACAGTAGGATCATAACTATTACAATTAGTAGAAGTGGTAGATGACCTTTGTGGCCTAACAAAAAAAGTTCCTCCGTTGTCTACGTCAAACTTTTCCGAAACAAACACCAGTGGAACTTCCAAGCACAAAAAGGAATTATCTTGATTAGTCTTTGATCCCTCCCTTGCTAGAGTATCTGCCTCCCGGTGTATTTCCCTAAACGTGTGGTGAATTGGGGGGGATCCCCAGACAGCTCAGTATAAAATTGGTGATCGTTCTCAATAAGAGTGATGAGTTCCTTGCATTCTATATTGACTTCTAGGGGTAACAATCCTCTTGTTAAAGCTATATGGAGTCCCTACATGAGAGTTAGAGCCTTTTATAAGAGTTTTTATATTTTTTTCCTTTATGGTTTTGCCTCCCGTGAGGGTGTGGAAATCAATGGCTTGATTAAGTGATTTTTTAATGCATATGTTAGTTTGATGTTTTGATAATAATTTTCGTTTCTTTTTAGCCATATGCTCCATAGTAAATTTTGGGAGTAATTCTTGCCAGTTCAGGAACTTTTGCTTTGTACGTACCTGCAGGTTCCTTAAGAGTCTTAGTCAATCTTTTCCTTGGTTATTTTTAAATTGATTTATGTGTTGTAGGACATATAGGTCTTTCCACATTTTTTACCACGTACCATTCTATAAAAATATGGTCTATGGTCCATAGTCTCTGTTTTGTTACACATATGGCATAGCTGATCGACATTAATTCCTATGGAATGTGGGTATTTTCTGGTAGGCAGCCAACCGTGCTGACATAACCAGATGAAGTACTTAATTTTATTTGGGCTTTTGAGAGACCCAATCCAATTATAATTATCTACGATGTGTTGTTTGACCTTAAATATTAACATTTTTGTATTGCTTCCTTCTCTATTTTTCTTTTCATAATGTCGACTCATCTAGAACCAATTGAGTATCCTTTATGTGGGAGAACTGTTTGCAGCTATTAAGAATGCGTGATTCATGTTCAATCTTATTCAATCGACGAAATGGAGGTAAACGTTGTAGAAGGTTTAAACAACCTAAGTGTACCATTACCAAGACCTTCAAAATCAGTCCAACATGTAAGAACCTTAGGAAGCAAAAGAGTTAATTCACAATCACCATTTCTACCACCGTCATTTCGTTCCAGATGGGTTAGAGGTAACAATTGTGATAAAAATGTGCTAGTAAATCAACATGAATCATTGTTGCTACCGAAGTTGATGGCACCACCACCACCATCATCACCATCACCATCCTCATATGATGCCCGTTTTATTAAAGGTAATGATGATGACAAAGGTGTACATACAAATCAATAGATATTACCATCACCCTCATATCTATAACGACCTGATTCTGTCATTAGGGAAAAGCCAATAGGGAAAGAATTGGAGCCAGAAAACTTTTTTGTAGTAACTTGGAATTCCTAGCCTAGTCCAGATTTGGACGAAATCTGAGTCAGTGAGGTCTAGGAAATATAGTAAATAATGAGAGATCTAATTAATTATTTGATTACATGAGTGGACAGCTAAGATGATAAGGAACCCGTATGACTTTACGGAATTGAATTCGGGCGAGTAGAACTCCCAAAAATGATCTTAGCGTGAACGGATAACATTCTGTCTCTGTGCAGGCCGCCAGAGTGGGATTAGGGCCGCCAGAGCGGGATGGGGTCCGCCGTAGCGGCCCAGACTAGACTTAATGTCGTTAATAAACCCCTAAATGACCTTATTTGGCACTTTTTGACTTTTAGAGCTAAGGAACGAACCCCAGGCGATTTCTACTCGTTTTTCACCATTCTTGAGGCTAAAGGTAAGCTTTTCACTCTCTGAATACGTTTTTCGATCCGTAGAACGTAATCGAATGGGTACATATCGATGGGGGAGGTTTTTGATCTGGAATTTATGGTGGAAAAATCCCTAAATTGGGTAATAGGATCTTGGGTTGGTCTAGGGTTATTGGGTTTGTTATAATCCAGATAATTAGACCTTTGATTTTTTATCCTTGCATATAAATGTTTGTTTGTAGACCTAGAACAAGTGGAAAGAATCCAGAAAGGGAAGATTCAAGTGCCTTAGGGGATTCAAGCTTGGATTCGAGGTAGGTGATGGTTGTGATTCTATGATGGTGTGAAGTATGTTTGTTCTTGCTTCATTATGATACATGTATGTATGAGAATGTTGCATTATTGATCACACTTATTGTAAATGAAGATAATTGAATAATTGTATGCCTTGAATCACCTCTTGTTGTATGATTGTGAGAATATACATTGTGATTTTATCTCAAGCCATAAAGCAATGGATTGATACCGGAATGACAAGCTTATGGATAAGGAAGGTCCCAATGAGTATACTTGGGTGAAGGAAATTGAAGTATTTTAGTAAGAGGGTGCGTATAAATTGGGTTAGTCTTTTGAATTTGATGAGTTTACTTGAGTTTGAGGTGTCGTACCGGTCAAATGTGGGCTTCGTAGTGATAGTCAAGGCTGAGTGAGTGTAATGGTAATAAGAGTTCGTGATGGATTGTAATGGAAGGCAACTATATAATAAAATTATTGGCTAAGCGAATTTTTGTATAGTAATTGCGACTTGCAAGTATCTAAGGTTGTGGCTTTCGAAAATTTTTATGAGTAACGTGGTTGTCTGGAAAGTTTTAAGAGATGATGGGACACCATTGGAATAGAAATTAAAGAGCTAGAGTCATAATGAAGAAAAATAGTGGGATGTAGTACAACCTTTAGAGAGAGGCGAGAACAAGAATATTTTATTTAATTGCAAAGGGTGAAGAGATATCTTCAGAGGGGTAGATAATTGGGTTCAGAGACGCGTGACTTCATTCATATTGTTGTTGCTATGGTAATAGTGTCACAAGTCTGTCAGATTGGTTAGAAACTATTGGAAAGGACTTGAGAAAGGAGTGTACAGACATTAGCTCGAGTGTGATAATAAGTGCCTTGTTTTGTTTCGAGTTTAGTAATGAGTACGATTGAAATTTTAGCGGAAAGATATTGTAAGATCAATGGGGATGCGATCAATGATAAGCGAAGATTCAGGATTTCATAAAAATCTTCAAGGTATAAACTAATGTTGATAGATAAGGGGATTGTATTATATAGTTGAGTTTACCATTCAGATTTTTCATTGTAAGTCTACATTCGTGGTGTTATATTTTGTCAAGGTATGAATGTGTAAGGTGAGGAATGATCACTTGTATCAAGTATTGAGCATTTGAAAAGACTTACACTTGGTTTGAGTCGTAAAGTTTATTACTTTTGATTATTAAAGTATCTAATGAAGGTTTTCATTCTAAAAGTGTTGGTTTAGAGTAAGGTAAATGGTCGGAGTGTTCATAATGGTTGTTAGTATTGAGAGTGTGGACTTCAGTGGAATGATATGAAGAGTATGTGGAGTCAAGTGAATGGAAATGACTGGTATCAATTCTTCAGAGGAAAACCTTTCATGTTATATGATAAATTCTCATGTGACCATCGATTTCATTTTTGTACATGGTTGCGAGTGTGATGCACTAGCTATGCTTACATGTGTTTTCATTTTTGTGGGTAGATCTCTACTGGTGGATCAGATGTATCGATCCTGTGATGTTCTCTTGGTTGAGTGGAATGAGTTGGGAAGACGTGGTTATTTCAGATGACTTATGTGGTGTTGTCTTGGAGTTGTAAGGTATTTCAGTGGATTTACATGTACCACCTTGCTTATGAGAGTTTATAGAAGAGCTAACATGTGTATTTATGGTTGTCTGAAAATCTTAAAATTCATCTAGTCGTTGAGGTCATGTATTGATTGTGTGTGATTGAATGTGGGTATCATTGAATCCAATTCTACTGTGCTTAAGAGGTAATCTACAATTATTAAATCTAGCATTTCGATAGTGTTGTTGGATGGTTTGTTGGTTTGTATGATTGGACATATCTCTCAAGGAGTATCTGATGTCTAAAGATTGAAACTTTTGTAACTTAAGCTTATGGAAATTTATGTTGGGAGATGGAGATGTTGATAAGAACTATGATTGTTTGGGTATTATGAGCGTGTGTTGGTTGGTTTAGGTTCACCTCTAATTGTGGTGAGTTTTGATTTGGATTTTATCATGGTTATGTGAGAAAGGACTTGTCCTAAATAGTTGTGTCAAAGTCCTCGATAACATGTTGCAGACATGTGTACGATCAACTTTGGTTGTTATTGGGAATAGCTTTGTTGTTAGTTAAGTGTACATACAACATTAATTATCACTCGAGTATTGTGATGACTTCATTGAGACATTGTGTGGATGGATGTGTAGGTATTTAATTGGTTGGTTTGGGGACGAAGATTATATCATGAAGTGAGACTCAATTTTGTTAGACGAAACCTTATTTATGAAGAAGAACCAGTTAAAATTGTTGATCTCGATGTCTGTAAGCTAAGGACATGCGAGACAAATATCCCCTATTGTTCAGCAATTCAAGTACTACTCTACCTTTATTTTAGCCAGTCTTTCCTAGTTGATCACTCGGGGATGAGTGATGGATAAATTGGTATCTATTGTAATGACCTAATTCTGTCGTTAGGAAAAAGCCAATGCGGAAACAATTGGGGCCACAAAACTTTTTGGTAGTAACTTGGAATTCCTAACCTAGTCCAGATTTGGAAGAAATCTGAGTCAGTGAGGCCTAGGGAAATCTAGTAAGGAATAAGAGATCTAATTATGAATTTGATTACATGAGTGGATATCTAAGACGATAAGGAACCCATACGACTTTACGGAATTGAATTCAGGCGAGTAGAACTCCAGAAAATGATCTTAGCATGAACGGGTAACATTTTGTGTCCGTGCAGGCTGCCAAAACGAGATTAGGGCCGCCAGAGCGGGATGGGGTCCGCTGTAGCGGCCCTAGAAGCGACTTAATGTTGTTAATAAATCCTTAAACGACCTTATTTGGCACTTTTTAACTTTTAGAGCTAAGGAATGAACCCCAAGCGATTTCTACTCATTTTTCACCATTCTTGAGGCTAAAGGTAAGCTTTTCTCCCTGAATCCATTTTTGATCCATAGAACGTAATCGAATGGGTACATATCGATGGGGCAAGGTTTTGATCTAGAATTTATGGTGGAAAAAGCCCAAAATTGGGTATTAGGATCTTTGGTTGGTCTAGGGTTATTGGGTTTGTTATAATCCGGATAATTAAACCTTTGATTATTGATCCTTGCATATAAATTGTTGCTTGTAGACTTAGAACAAGCGGAAAGAATCCAGAAAGGGAAGATTCAAGTGCCTTAGGGGATTCAAGCTTGGATTCGAGGTAGGTGATGGTTGTGATTCTATGATGGTGTGATGTATGTTTGTTCTTGATTCATTATGATACACGTATGTATGAGAATGTTGCATTATTGATCACACTTACTGTAAATGAGGATAATTGAATAATTGTATGCCTTGAATCACCTCTTGTTGTATATTGTGAGAATATACATTGTGATTGTGTTTGTGGTTTGTTGAATGGGCGGGTGTCACGATCCGACACACAAACTTAGATCGGATTGACATGTTCCAACATAAATATGGGATCGGCTGCCACGTTCCGGCATAACTAACTTGGATCAGATTTCCACGTTCCGACATAAATATGGGATCGGCTGCCACGTTTCGGCATAACTAACTTAGATCGGATTGCCACATTCCGGAATAAATATGGGATCGAATTGCCACATTCCGGCATGCTAACATTTTGGGTTTGGGTTCGATGAGAGGACCATTGAATTGGGTTCCGTGAGAGGATCATTGAATTGTGTTGTGTATCTACTTGTGATGAATTCGTTCATATCTAATGATGTTTGATATTGGAAGACGGTATGTTGCTCTAAATTGATATAACTGTGATATGTGAGAATCGTGAAGTTGTTCATTGTTCGTATATGTTGATAATATTGTATATGTTCGATATGTGCATGTGATTATATTGTTGTATTGACTAATGTATGTTACACTTAGTGGGATAGCCGCGTGATCCTACCAGTACACGGTGGTTGTGTACTGATAACTCACTTGCTCTTTCTTTGTTGAGTACAGGGCATCTTCAGGTGGCTATTGATAGACCCCAGCTAGGTGACTATGAGCGTGACCGGATTCAAGGGTGAGCCAGTTTTTTCAGGCTGCTATGGATCTTTCTTGTTTAAGTCCACTATTTTCGGACTTGGACTTTTTGTTTAAGGTGTTGTTTAGTTTCGGGGTTGTACCCCTTGTTCTTAGACTTGTCGTTAGTAGAGTTTTTGTACATTGACTTTCAGGTTCTAGGCTTTATTCTTCCGCAATAGTTGTTAATTGTTTGTTAAACCTTTGGAGTTTATGAGAATTTCATATTTAGTTATTTAAACCTGCTTCCGAAACTTTAAATGTGTATTACTTTGGTTAAGTTGATTATTTGGGCTGTAGTTTTGGTTCTCCCACCGAAGGGTTAGTGTGGGTGCCACTCACGACCGTCTGGGTCGTGACAATATCACACTAGCTCAAATAGATGTAGCAATGAAGACAAAGATATGGATACAAACCAACTACTACTATCCCCATAACTAATATATCTTCCTCTCTTAATTAATAATAATAATATAATAGGCCTGCAAGTAAATCGGTGATAACGCTCGAATCACTCCTCAAAACTAATTAAAAGAGTGAGAGGTCGTCGTCAATAAAAACACTCAACTATGAGTCGGGTCGAATCTACAATGAACAATGTTACGTCAATTGAAAAGATAAAGGCTACCTAGATACTTGTTTGAACCTATACAAACAAGGTACACAAATATCAATTATAAGACAATTTTTATAACTAAACTTCTAATGGGGATATAGACAATATCAAGCAAGGGATGTACGGAAATTGGAAAAACTTGAGATTCAATCAACACTCAACGATTCATTACAATTCAATCCAAGATCAATCACTAATAAATAGGCTAGGTCGTCTTCAATTACGCTAATTATATTTCAATCTAAACATTTTTTATTGTGATATCTCCTTCCGATCTCAATCACACAAATAAAAAAATAACCCACCCTTAACTTAGACCTGTTTTTGAAGAAAGCTTGCACCAACAATGAAACCCTAAAGTTTAATCTTTAGATCAGAAATTCAAGATTCCAATCCCAAATGTGATTATCAATCTAATTCTCCACTCTAATCAATCTCTTTCGAGTAACAATCAAACATCAGAAGCTAGGATTGAGCATTCACTCTCAACCCATAAATTTAAACATAAAAACTGATTGAACCTATTTCATAAAATCAAGCATTTTAACAAGGAACTACAAAAACAATAGACCAATTAATTAAACACCCAAATAGCTTTGTCTATTTCTAGCACAAAATTCCCAATTTCATACAAATCATCATAGCCACGTTTCTAGCATTTAAGAACAAGGAAATGAGAAGAGATTAAACGATATTACTAAAATAGAATACAATCTTCAAATCCACAACTGAAATGTGAGGTAGCTCGCCTCCAATGTCTTAACCTTATAAATCTTTATATATTGGGAGAAAATCACCGAGACATATGACCCAAATTTTAGAGAAAACTTCAAAATAAACTTACGTTAACTTTCGCCAACTTTTATTTCACAAATCGCTTAAATTTAAAACATAAGATATGTCCCTTGAACACTTAAAATATGACATACCAAATCATTATTAATTTATTAATTACTCCTGCCAAGATGGTGCGAGTTAATTTAGGGTCCGTTTGGCCATGCGATATAAAATCATGATATGGTATCATATTATGAAATCGTTAAATGAAATTGAAGTTTTGTTTGAACATGCGATATGAAGTTTTTGTGTTGTATATTTTCTCATAAACATAAGTGTCACGCCCCGAGCCTACACCCTCGAACATGGCAGCCACTCGAGAACCATTACTGGCCCCAAGCGAATCCTTGGCCCTGCTTAACTCTTAGCAGAAGATTTACTCATAATAAAAAGCACTTTAAAAAGTAAACTATAACTAAAATGTCTCAAAAGATAAACTCTGAAATGTTTATAGAAACATTCAACTGGACAAAAGAGGCAGCTCAAGTCTCAACATGAAAAACTGAAAATGAAAAGACTCATGAACTAGTGTCTATCTATCTATGAAGCCTCTAATATTATGAGGGATGTCAGGACAAGACCCCGATCATCCTAACAACTAAAATAACTAAAAATAAAGAAGGGATCCTCTAGAAGCAAGAAGGCTTATCAATACTCTGGTACTCAACTAGATCAATGAAACACTGGATGCAGATCCTGGTTACATGTATTTGCATCATAAAAGATGCAGGCCAAATGGCTTTAGTACATGGAATGTACGAGCATGTGAGGGGAAATCTAAAACATGATTGAAGAAACACTTACCTCGTCTCAACTCAACTTAACTTATTTCAATATAAAATATTGATAAAGATGCAATATACAGAAAAGTTTTTAAAACAGTAAATTGTAAAGAAAAAAAATACAATAATACTCTGTTTGTATGCAAAAATACAAGCTAACTCTGTTTTGGAGATTCTCTAACCGACAACCATCACTATGAGTTATGTGATGATATAATGTCTTGCCCACGCTGCCAGAACTGTCATATACTTTGCCGGGGTATAAAACTCCTTAACTAATTGGATCATCTAGTCTATGCTAAAAAACAATAAAGGAATCATCTAAAAAGTATGACCCTTTTCTACCCACGTTGTCTACATAGTTTATGGGGGATGTGAGTTGTTATAACTCTCCCCCATATCGGTGTTCAATACTACTCCCAAAATATAACTTAGCTCATTATGTTTTAAGAAAAACATTTCATCTTTCTCAACTTTGAGATTATTACTCAAAAGGTTTCTCTAAAAGGAGATAATACTGAAAACTGTTCATGAACTCTTTGGAAATCTGTGTTTCCACTTTTCATAAATGTAAAAACATTTCTCTTGGGAATACTTAGTTACCATATATAGTTTAAGAAAATGAACTAAGCTCTTACTCTTCCTCAACTCAATGTTCAAGTCTTAAAACAAGTTTGAAACAATTTGTAAAAAGACTTCTTAAAATGACTCGAAGAACTCTCAAGACGTGACTCTTAGCTCTACCTTGAAATTGAATTATGAATTCAAGGTTATGATTCATGTTGTAAATGATTTCTAGATGTTTAGAAGTAGTTTAGAGTAGTTAGAATCGATAGGAAGTAAATGTATACTTTAAAAGAACTAAGACGGGTAAAACGATGGAAAAAGGGTGGGGGTAGGCAACCTTGGCGCACTGCTGGCGCGGGCGCCAGCCCCTAAAGTTCAGAGAGTCTAAAATGGCGCACTTCTGGTGCGCCCGCCAAACCTGCTGGCGCATCTGGGGGCACTCTGCATCACCCATCCCCCAGATCATCTTGACAAATTTTTCTTCTCGTTTTCTGATCCTTATTCGTCTAGATCGATTATTTTTCTCAATTTCTCCTTAAATTCAATTACCCAATACAATTACATGAGAATCTACTTAAAAACAACTCTTAAACTCAATACGATTATCTCAAGAACTCATCAAACCCATCCTAATTCAAGAACGAAAGCAAACTTCAAGAACACTAATCAAGAAATCTAATCCTTCAACTTTCAAGAACTAAATTACACTGAAAATAACATGATTGGCGTATGGGTGAACGAACCCAACACTATGAGAACTCACATACCTCTTAGGGATTAAACCCTTGGCGAAACAACATTCGATTCGCAAGAAAACTTGAAGAACGCCTTGACTTTTCTCCTCTTCTTGAACTTCTTTCAAACCGTAGCGTAGATTAGGATTTGTAAAACTGAAAAAAATTAGTTTAGACCCCTAATTATTTACTAAAAAAGTTTTAATCTGATTGGGTAAGGAAAAGACCGAAATACCCCTCATATTTTCGGGTAACTTACCTTAAATGGACAGCCTGACTTCAAATGGACGTATCTCCCTCATAGGAGCTCCAAAATTAGCAAACTCAATGGTGTTGGAAAGAGGATTTCAAGACCTTTAATTTGATATCTTATGCGCCACGTAACTCATCATGTACTGAAAGTTATGGTCATTTGAAGTTGACCCAAAACTCATAACCTATGCCTAACTTGCAAAATTTCAGATTTTGCTATTTCCAAATTAGTTCCTTCTATTTTTAGCTCTTTCAAATACCGAGGTGTTACAATAAGAATCCCATAAATTGTAAAACTATTAAAATAGCCCAAATTGTTTATTTAATCTTACCAAATAAACAGAAATTTATAAAATCGCATAATAAATTATTACAAAACTATTTGTTCTCCACTTTTGTTTCATCAAACTTTAATTCAATAAAAAAAAATTGAACATAAATTGTAGTGTACTAGTCTTTAATATAATCTTCCTACATAGTACGAACAATCTCCTCACGTTGAACTTGCATTTCTCGATCATGTGACCGAGAAGACGAACCAACATTGTTACTTTGAGCCATTTGTTGGTGAATATCATCCGCAACTATATTTTCATTCTCATAGACCATAAATATTTCATCAGTGCTTTGGTATTCTCACAAATAACTATGTAATAATGCACAAGCTATGACTATTTTCACTTCTGTATCAATATCAAAATGATTCATATCTTGTTTCAGTATTCTGAATCTATTTTTCCAAGCTCCAAAAGTCTGTTCAATGACATTGCGCAGAGATAAATGCCTATAATTAAATAATTCTTTGGAATTTTGAGGCTCTCTTTCACTTCCTCTGTAATCTTGTAAATGATAGCATAGCCCTTTGTATGGAGCTAAAAATTCTTTTGTATGTCGAAAACCAACATCAACAACATAACATTTATCGACCGACAAATATTTTATAAAGAATTACTAGAAGGATATGTGACGTAAATGAGACAGCTTTGTGTAAATAAATAATATTTAGTCTAAGGATGTAATTTAAAGTTACCATGTGGCGAAAATAGAAATTGTGACGTTGATTCAACAAGTGCATTCTCAAGTACTTTACTGTCATGTGCAATACCTTCCCAACCAGAAGCAACAAAGATAAATCGCATATCAAAATCACAAGCACACAAGACATTTTATGATGTTCTTCCTTTGCGATTACGATATGCTTGTTGCACCGCTTTAAGAACCTCCCCTTTTATATATGTTCCATCAATCGCACCAACACCATCCTACCAAATAAAAAACATATCAATATTAGTTTAATGTGCATAAAATAAATTGGAAGCATTATAGAATGCACTTTATAAAATAATATTTGTAAGAATAATAAAATAGTGCTTCCAAGACAATGCAAAGTCATAAAATAAATACTATCTCTTTAAACAAAGTCGATAGTGAGTATGTAACTAAATACTAATAACTTACACATAAAATATAAATGTGCACTTATTAGGCCATAAAATAAATTTATTAATGTGTTTAAATTTTTACCTTAAACCAAGGCTAAAATCGAGTATTATGTCGAATTTTGGAATGTACACCTGTCATATTTTTTGGTTGTATAAATGTTGGTGCCATCTTGCTAATTGCCTCAACAACTATTTTTACATACCGGTTAATTATTTCAAGTGCATTTTGAAAAGTTTCACTTGCCGAGCGTTGACTATCATTTCACGCAATGATGGTTAGAAAAATACCCAAAGCCTCCTCAATTTGAACCCGCGTGGTCTGATGCTCAATTGGCAACACGTTATTTTGTTTTATCAAACTAACAAGCTAACAAAATGTTTTAGGATAAAACCGCATAGATTCGTACATACGCATGCGATGTCCACAAAGAAGTTCATTGATCCATACCATACCAGGCCTAGATGTATGTTGTTGTGTTCGACATAACAACATATGTTATCGTCTGCCTTATTTGATATGTTCAACTGCTGCAACGTAGAAAATAACATCATCAATGTCGCTATCAGACTCACTAGCACTACTTTATATGCTCATATCTTTCAACTACTCTTACAAATAACCCATAAAGTACAAAAAAACATACATTAGTGAGAAAATATTAACTTAGAAGATAAATACACTAAGATAAAAATTAACAAACATCACTGACTTCTAACTATTTAAAAGAAAAACTGTTAGATTGAGAAAGATTTCGATAATTGACAAATAGAGGAACATATGAAAGGAACCGGTTGCAACAACATGTTCCTTTCAGATCGAATTCGACTGGGATAAAGAGAACGTCAACCACGTGAATTAGAAGTTATAAAGCGGTGAAAGGGTTGCTTATTCAACAAGAAGCAGTGCAAAAAGGTTTCCTTAAAGAAATCCTAAGCGAAGTAGGAAGCATAAACAAAGTAGGAAACATAAGCAAAGAAGGAAGTAGTGTGAATAAAGATTGAAGAAGGAAATAAATCAAAGCCCAATCAAATAGGAAAACTACACGAAGTAGGAAAAAAAGAACATACCACGTGAGCTTCCAAGTTCTACGCAGAAGAGGAAGTTGAGTATGAGTAGGAGTCCAAGTTGAAATAGGTTTTGGATTCAAGTCCAAATCTATAAATAGGGCAATATTTTCTTTTGAGAAACTTGCGCACTTAAACAGAGAGTTACAAGCAGAATACAATCAAATAGAGGGAGTTCATATTTGAGTGATTTTTTATTATGAAGTGTAGCCAAAGCAAGGATAGAAGATTTGAAGAACTGATTCATAGGCTTATGTTTTGTAGTTCTTAAGTCAAGTTTGCTTGTATTGAGCTTTTATCAAGTTGTATCTTTAATTCTTTCTAGATCCAATGAAGTATAAATTGGAGTAGGAATAGAGTCTTCAAAGTTGGGGCGACGTAAAGACTTGGGAACATAAACCTTGGGGGGTTTATGTTGGAGTTTAGGAATTAGAGTTAGTTCCTAGGATTGCAAGAGTTGTAATCTGAATTCATAACTTAAAGTGGGTCGACGATCTAGTTGGTTGTTGGCGTCTAGGAATTAGAGTTTATAATTCCTTAGGTTACATAGGTTTGTAATCTTTTTTTGAAGCTGAGAGTTTAATGAAGTAGAGTTAAATCCTACAGAGGTGTAGGTCGTGGTTTTTACCCTTTATGAGCCGAGGTTTTCCGCGATAAAATATTGTGTCATTACTTTATTTGCTTTACATAACGTAACTGCTGTAATCTACAAAGGAACAGATCGAATATACATGTTCCTTAGGCAAATCTGGGGGTCAGTATTCTAACAATTGGTATCAGAGCAGGTTATCTTTGTAGAGTCTAATAACTCAAGATAAGATCACTATGAATTCTGCATCTCCTCTTGGACACAGTGAAGGTCAACACATCAACATACCACCACTATTTAATGGACATTAATACGCATGGTGGAAGGCGAGAATGGAGGATTTTATACAAGCCCATGACTATGAATTATGGATCAGAGTTACTGATGGTCCTCTTATACCTATGATGAATGATGATGAAAGGAAAGTCATTCCAAAGCCCAAGGCTCAATATGGAGAAGCTGATTATAGAATGCTCGCAAAGAATGCTAAAGCTAAGTGCATTCTTGTATGTGGACTTGGACCTGACGAGTTCAATCGCATCTCTAGTTGTACTACAGCGAAACAAATTTGGGACACACTAGTCAATGCACATGAAGGAATTCCCCAAGTAAGAAAATTTAGAATTGCTAGACTATCATCTGAATATGAAGCATTTAAGATGGAAAGTGGTGAATCACTTCAAGATATGATTACTAGATACACTACTATTGTGAATGAGCTGGTGTCTTTGGGAAAAATACATACTACTGAGGAACAAGTGGATAAAGTGTTGAGGACTCTACCTAAGTCGTGGGAGATCAAGGTCACTGCAATTAGAGAAGCAAAGGATTTGACAACCATGAGCTTGGATGAACTTGTAGGAAATCTAAAGACTTACGAGATGAGTGTTGATAACACAAAAATGAGTAAAAGAAGCAAAGATGTATTTTTTTCTTTCAAGGTAACTGATCGTGATAAATCTGATCTGGATGATGAGGACATAGCCGTGATCAACAAAAAACTCAGAAAGCTCCTTAAGAAAGGTGGAAACTATGAGAAAAAATTGCCCCGAGTAAAGAAAAAGAATCTGACATTGCTATGTATGCAGCTTGGGAAACAGGTTCAGACAACTCAATTAAAGATGATACATAAGATGTTGCTTTGATGGCCATGGAGGACTCTGAACCAGACTCTGAATCGGACATTGAGAAAAGGGAGGTAAATCTTCTTGACCTTAAAAATAAACTAAAATGTTTTTCAAAGAAAAAATTATCTTCCCTTATTCCAACTCTCATAGATAATTTTCAAGAGTTGAATGAAAATAGAAATCAGTTATTGCCTTCCTTGACCAGTTTAAAATTTGAATATATTGATCTTGAAAAAATTAATTCTGATCTCAAGAAAGAAAATGAATTCCTAAAGGAACAGGTACAGCAACTTGATTCCTGCACTTTGGCTCTCAAATCTGAAATTTTGAAACAAAGTGTTACTGGGAATGGGAAAGAAAAAAATAGTGGTAACCAAATCATATGTCACCAAGATCTAAAGAGGTTAGCAGATAAACTATTTTCTGAAAGGGAAAAATCTAGAAGAATAAATCTTGACCTGTCTAGAACTAAGTATGAGCTTGAGAGGGCAAACAAATGGACTCAGAACTCAGCTCATTAATAGAACACATAACACTAAAGCTGGAATAGGTTTTGTTAAAGAAGTCCCTAAGAAAACCTCTTATTTGTGCACACATTGTGGTAGTATTGGTCACTCAAGGGGTACCTGCCCAATAGTTATAACTCACATGAATAAAAACTTCAAAGCTGCCTCAAATAGAAAAATCAACCCTGTTAAAAAAAGGAATCATGTCAAAGGAACAGGTTGGGGCAAAAGAAAAAATTTAAAAATGTTTTACCAATATGGATCAATAGAGATCTCATTCATCTTTTTATCAATACAAAGGACCCAAGCTAGTCTGGTTCCTAAATCTAACCTTTGAATTTGCAGGAAAAGTGAGAGGAAGCAAGCAACATTCTATATGAACACTTGTTGCTCGAGACACATGATTGAAACTAGAAGAAATTCCTCTCACCTGCAGAAGAAAAGGATGGAATGGTAGTTTTTGTGGTGAAAATTCTTTTTGGTCAAATCAAAGAAGTTGAAAAAGTAGGCCAGACTAAAGAAACACTTTTAAAGGAACATGTTGGAACTTGGGGATGATTAAAATCACATGAGTATCCCTTAGTGGCTAATGAACATTGTGCATACTTCCTTCTAATCATTAATTTTATGCTCAGTCTTGTACATTTAGTTGTATGTCTCTATACCATTTTTAAAGCCAAGCTACTCATGCACTATAACATTGTATTTACATCTGTCACAGGAGAGATGCTTAGTAAAATTGGAGCAAAAAATTCAGCATTTTCCAGAGATCTAAGGTATGTGCACTACAATTATTCATAATTAAATATATAATCAATACACATGTACCTGTTTCTTCCACTTGTCCCAAAAGATATATTCATGTCCTCAATACTACTAAACAAACATTTTCTTAAAAAGCCTTATCCTAGTGTGTCTCTACGACTCACACTCTTCTCTTCCATAAACTTCTTAACCAAGAAATCCTTTTTTTCTAAAATTGTGGAATAAAGTGTTCTTCAAGAAACATGTCTATGCTTGATTAATTATAATTTATGTTTCTTAATGACATTCTTGGAGATTCTAAGTGTGATGGTCTATTTGATGTTATGGTTGAGATGACTTTGGTGGATGGCACCTGTACTTTGGTGCCTTATAAAATATAGGTTGTGGTATAGAAAGTAGGTTGTGCAAGTTCTTAGGGGGAATTTGTATTGGGTGTGTCTAAAATTACTGACGATGTGTTGGAGGATGCACCTTGTGAGGGGGGAATATTTTGGGGACCCTACAGTTGAACAAAGTTCAGTTGTTAGGCTCAACTTGGGTGCATCTAGTGAGGGAGAATCAATGGGAGACCCCTTTGTCGAACCTAGTTCTTCTTTTGGGATCCATATAAACTGAGATTTAGGGTTGATGTCAAAAATTATTATAGTTGGTGATGCACCTGATAGTACCATGTCTAGGGAACAGATTGGGAGATCATGTTCCTCTACAAATGATGCTAAAGAAAATTTATTCCTCTTACTCTCTCTATTGAAATTAGAGTTGTAAACTTTGGGAAGCGGACAATGCTATTAGGCAAGGTGATTACTGATTTTGGGGGTTAGAGATGAGTGAATTATTGTTTCTCCGGAGATTGAACCAGTTCCTTAAAGGTGATACAAAACGAAAAAAGAAGAAGCTGAAATTGAAGTCATATGTGTCACTCACCAGAATGCCTTGGACCAGCTGCATATGAACTATGATCTTGAACATGTAGGCCTGCTAAAGAAAAATAAAACACAAAGCTCAAGGCTGAGCTTGCATAGACCAAGGCTACCTTTGAAATTGAGAAGACTACTAATTTTGTTAATCCAAAAGATGTTTTTTGTGCTGCTGAAAAATGACTTTTATTTACCCTCTCATGCCCGATCTTTTGTTATTGCCTAGCCACTCTAGTCTTTGACCTCCAATTTTTCCCTCATCACAAGTGCTTGATTCTATCTTTAATTTTGATTACATTTGTGGTGTATATGTTTTTTGATTAATGCTAATGTTGGGTTTGAGTTTCTGGTTCATGTCTATCTCCTATGTTTGTGCAAATGCTTTGCTATAGCTAACTAAGTTCTTGATTTTTAAGTGTTTGTGTAGGTGATTGCCCCCGTGGCCATGAGTATCGAATTTGCTTCTCTTAGTGTGGTGTATGCTTTCACAGTGTTTTATGATGTCAAAAGGGGGAAGTGCATACTTGTGTAATATTTATAACCCAATTGGTCTAACTTGATCCTCTAATGTGTTTGCTTTGTGTATTGAGTTTTAAGAAACTGACATAAGACAGATTGATATATTCACACAAGAAGCAATGGTTTGCATCATCAAAAAGGGGGAATTTGTTAGATTGAGAAAGATTTTGATAATTGACAAATAGAGGAACATATGAAAGGAACCGGTTGCAATGACATGTTCCTTTCAGATCGAATTCGACTGGGATAAGGAGAACGTCAACCACGAGAATTAGAAGTTATAAAGTGGTGGAAGGGTTGCTTATTCAACAAGAAAGCAGTGCAAAAAGGTTTTCTTAAAGAAATCCTAAGCGAAGTAGGAAGCATAAACAAAGTAGGAAACATAAGCAAAGAAGGAAGTAGTGTGAATAAAGATTGAAGAAGGAAATAAATCAAAGCCCAATCAAATAGGAAAACTACACGAAGTAGGAAAAAAAGAACATACCACGTGAGCTTCCAAGTTCTACGCAGAAGAGGAAGTCGAGTATGAGTAGGAGTCCAAGTTAAAATAGGTTTTGGATTCAAGTCCAAATCTATAAATAGGGCAATATTTTCTTTTGAGAAACTTGCGCACTTAAACAGAGAGTTACAAGTAGAATACAATCAAATAGAGGGAGTTCATATTTGAGTGATGTTTGATTATGAAGTGTAGCCAAAGCAAGGAAAGAAGAATTAAAGAACTGATTCATAGGCTTATGTTTTGTAGTTCTTAAGTCAAGTTTGCTTGTATTGAGTTTTTATCGAGTTGTGTCATTAATTTTTTCTAGATCCAATGAAGTATAAACTGGAGTAGGAATAGAGTCTTCAAGTTGGGGCGACGTAAAGACTTGGGAACATAAACCTTGGGGGGTTTATGTTGGAGTTTAGGAATTAGAGTTAGTTCCTAGGATTGCAAGAGTTGTAATCTGAATTCATAACTTGAAGTGGGTCGACAATCTAGTTGGTTGTTGGCGTCTAGGAATTAGAGTTTATAATTCCTTAGGTTACATAGGTTTGTAATCTTTTGTTGAAGCTCAGAGTTTAATGAAGTAGAGTTAAATCCTACAGAGGTGTAGGTCGTAGTTTTTACCCTTTATGAGCCGGGGTTTTCCGCAATAAAATATTGTGTCATTACTTTATTTGCTTTACATAACGTAACTATTGTAATCTGCAAAGGAACAGATCGAATATACCTGTTCCTTAGGCAAATCTGGGGGTCAGTATTCCAACAAAAACCAATAGTTAAATATTATAGAATAATGAAATTTTAAAAATTTACCATTTTTAACTACTGATCCGAACCATTGGCTCCCACAAGTTTGAGTCAAAAAACTTTTACTGAAATGTAATCAAAATAATTTATAACTAGTCCACTTGACTAATATTAATAATTAATTGATCAACTGTTTCCCAAGTCCTCTATCCATTGGACTTGATATTCTTCATTCATGTGAACGAACATTTTGCGAATACTAAGATTAAGAAAGTGCGGCACCGCTAATGAAAATTATCTTTTATCAATATTATGCTTAGTCATGAGATTTTGCAGTTGAATAATCACAACTTGCTTAGAGTAGATATCAATCTCATTATGTGTTGACGATTGTGCTTGTTCCCATTCTCGTTTCTCTTTTTCTTTTGCACCCTCTTTATTTATCTTCCACTTCAAGTGTTCCTTCGAATAATTGAATATGCATTCAATTGTTGTAGGTCTATTTTTTTTTTGCGGCGAGAAGATGTGATACCATCAGTATTAACAGGATTGTCGTCACAAGAAAATATGTCATCCTCCACTTCAGTAGGTTCATCTATTGTTGGTTGTGAAACAAGCATTGTACTGTAGACAACATGGTTACCTAAGGCAATTGATTTTCCAAAAATCTCATCCAATAATTCATAGTGATTAAGTTCTTTAAGTTTGAATTTGGAAATATTAAAACCTTTATTTATTTTTTCCTGAAAAAGATATAAAGTAAAATGTCACATTTTATGAAAGGTCACATAGTGAAAAGGAAAATACACGATACTAATCAGACAAGATTACTACCATATGTT
The DNA here is from genome assembly GCA_029582545.1 of Solanum lignicaule. Lineage (NCBI taxonomy): Eukaryota > Viridiplantae > Streptophyta > Magnoliopsida > Solanales > Solanaceae > Solanum > Solanum lignicaule. The sequence continues at coordinate 235 of JAJOOF010010050.1, read as the reverse complement.
GTCTCCAAATATCAGAAGGACAAGTGATTGTGTTTGTTTTAGGATCCCAACCATATCCAGATGTAATGACCCTCCAGGTCTTTTTTAAATTAAAGAATTCTTTCCCTCGTATAGAGCATTCCTGTAGCGACCCCAAGTCATTTATGACTTGCTGGCACTGATTGTTCGGTCGCCTGGTCGTTCGTTTGGGTTTTAGGCCCGTTTCCCTGTTTTGGAGATTTTTATAACTTGAAAA
>JAJOOF010010049.1:0-41319 GCA_029582545.1 Solanum lignicaule | reverse complement strand
CTTAAGAAGGGTGGTCTTTTTTATGAATATTTTGCCCTCCCCCCCCCCCCCCCTCCTCCCCCCGATTGACATTCTTATGTTGGGTTGGTTTTGAATAGACCTTTTGGCTTCAACATGTTATTTGTGTTTATTTTTATAAGTACGCCTATGGCTAGGTGTGTCCCTTAGTAGTGCCTTGTCATGAATAGGGGTATGGGCTAGCATATCAAAGTTCATCCCTTAATTCCTTTATCTTTTTCTTTCACTCTATGTTCCTTGTTTTAGTTGTTTCTAATTATGATATTCTTGTGTTTAGTTATCTGTGATATATGCTCCTTTCTTACATGTTGCTTTTGCTTACTTTATGTTTGGAGCTCAATCAGCCTATTCCTACTGAGTGCCTCTTGTTGGTACTCATGCTTCACTTCTGCACCCTATAGATCATAATGTGAGTTCTTGATCTCATTTGGAGCATCTCTTGGATTCATACACTTGGGTGAGCTCCTGACATTCAGTGTTGCCTCTGTCTTCCTCTTTCTTAGGCTAGGACTAGTCATTATTTTGTCTCTAGAGACAGTTCTATATTTTGGTATTTTTATTGTACTCATATTTTTAATAGTTGCTCAAATACCGTCTGACGTTGGGTCATGGGTTATTTTTTCTGTGTTGTTTGATTCTCCCTCTTAATTTTGTTCTTATAATTATATTTTATATTCTTGAATTCTTTCCTTTTGCGCAATAGCCTATTTACTTCTAGTTCCACACTATTAGTTCAACTTACCTACTAATGGAATGTAGTAGGTGCCATCATGACTTGAGTTTTTTGGTCGTGACAATTAAACAACTCTCTGCTAATGTGGATGGTGTTCTTTTGGGATCAATCACAAGATATAATAAGTAATGTACTGCTACATAAATTATGGGAAAATGACATTTTTAGTCCCTATGTTATTGCCGAATTTCATTTTTAATCCCTGTGGTATTTGACTATTCACATTTAACCTTGAATTAACCAAATTATGAAATTTTGATCTAATTACTAAAAGACGTTAACTTTGTTAATCACAAACATTAACTTTCCATCAATGTTTCTTCTGACTTTCCTAAAAGTTACACTCACATTTGTATGGCATAGTAGAGTTTTGTTGCTCTTTTAATAGTAATTTAAAGAGGCATCCTGAAACAGTATAAGAGCATGCATTTTATTTTAGCCAATGTTATATGTAAGCAGAAAAAAAAAGGGAATACTCAATTCAATACCTTAGGGAAGAAATTGTCCAAATAATAATTTTCTTTGAGTGTAATATGAGAACTTAGAAGTAAAATGAAATTCTTTATTTCAAAGCGAATGGAATAGCTTACAAATTGATATATGTGTGTAAATTAATAAAATATACATTCTCAAAAACATTCAATATATTCACTAATTCTAGATTTAATAAGTTTTAACTTCATGATAAATTCTAAGCTAAATTTGTAACGATATGTAGCCTAATTGTGGTAGTTCACCTACCTAGTATCATATATATATATATATATATATATATATATATAAGAGAACATTAGGCCCGCCTACGTGGCACCACCACAAACTAGGATTCCTTTTTAAATTTATTTATTTCCAAAACTAGTCTTCCCCTTTCATGAAACATTCTAACTTTTATCAAAAGTTGGGAATTTTATGAAGGGTTGCGACTTTAATGAAAAGCTGTGACTTTTGTGAAAAGTTGTAACTTTTGTGAAAGGTTAAATTTCTAGAGAGTTGTGACATTTCCAATAAAGCACAATAAACATTTTTTGACACTACCCTTTGTTGTCTATAAATAGAGGAATTTCCTCTCATTTTAAAACAATGAAAATTCTGAACTTCTTCTTCTTCTTCTTCTTCTGCACAAATAAATATCTGTGTACTTTTCTCCTGTTGAGTGGCTTACTACACCATTGTATTTGTATCAATAGACTGGTGAATAGAATCGTTCTATCCTGAGAGGATCTATTCCTTTAGACCTCGGGTACTAGAGGGGAATAATTTCCTTACAGAGACACTATGCATTCAGTGGGCTCAATTTTTTCCTTTCTATTTCATTCTATTATTACAAATATGGGTATGTTTTTTTACGGACATTAGTTTATGCTTATGTTATTAATATAGAGCTTTAATATTTCGGAGGAATTCTTTGCCTTAAGATAAAATGTTATTGAGAATGTAGAGTATGTATCAAAAATACAAATATTACTGAATATTCCTATGTAAGCTTAATAAAAGAGTTTTATCCTATGCGAAACATGAGTAATTTACCTAGTAATAAATAGAAGGTAATCCTTCCTCGAATATAATAAATACAATATCTTGAAAAAATATTATAATTAATGATAAGGGTAAATTAAAATTAAAATATAAAATTATCCATTAATTTCATTAAGTGGATAAGTATAGTTAAATATTCGAGAATAATATAATGGATAACTATTGTTGGACGGTGGCACTAATATTTGTTCCTTACAAAAATCGTTCAATTGGTCCCTAAACTTTGGCTGAATGTGTGAATTTTGCCTACTATTCTACTTATTTGACTCATGGGAGGGGGAGGAATTATAAGATTGAAAAATAAAATAACATCTAGAAAAAAAATGCTTATATATATTTTTTTAATTTGGTATTTGATATTTGAGTATTTTTTATTTTGTATTCGATATTTGAGTTCAACTATTTCGAATTCAATAGTTAAATGTTAATCAATTGTTAAATTGTTCGTCCCTTTTGGCCGTCCTCAATTTCATACATTTGACATTTTTTAAAAAGAACTAAATTGTTCTCCCTAAGAGAATTTGAAAGAGAAAGAAATATATTTTCTATGTCTTAAAGGTGTTCTATTAATAATAAAGTTTGCTTTTATTATTTTTTGAACTATATTATTTTTATGAGTAATTGTTTCATAGTTAGAGAATCAAGAAAATTAAAACAATAGGAATTGTATTATTATTATTACTATCGCCATTTTTAATATGACAACTTCCAAAAAGAAAAGATATCACGTATATAATTAACTGGTATTTAAGTTTGAATTTCTAAAAACTACGATCAATCCTGCCCATAAGGCAAAATCCATTGAAAGAATAAAAAAAGGTATAAAATAAAAGGGAACAATGAAAATCATATATATTATTGTGTTTTAATTCTTGAACTTTTCCTCGTCATGTTTTTAGAGTCCGTAAGGACAGGTTGTAACAACCTGATTCTGTCGTTAGGGAAAAACCAAACGAGGAAGGAATTGAGGCAAAAAAACTTTTGAGTAGTAACTTGGAATTTCCTAGCATAGTCCAGATTTGGACGAAATCAGAGTCACGCGAGTCTAGACAAATCTGGTAACAATTGGGTGATTTAATTATGATTTTGATCACATGAGTAGATCGCTAAGACGTTAAGGATCTCGTATGACTTTACGGGAATCCGAGAGAGTAGAACTCCCGAAACTGATCTTAGCGTGAACGGATATGTTCTGAGTGTCATGGGATGAAGGTGTGTTGTGAAATGGAAGCTTGGAATTCAAATTTCAGCATTCTGTCTTTGTGCATGCCACTGTAGCGGGATGGGTCCCGCTGTAGCGAGAATGACGCGACTTAAGTCAGAAATAAAACCCCAAAAACGTTTTATTCTGCACTTTTCGACTTTGAGAGCAAGGAGACGACCCCAGACAAGTTATTGAGCATTTTTCACCATTTTTGAGGCTAAAGGTAAGTTCTTCACTCCCTGAATTTGTATTTTGATCCGTAGAACTTAGTTTCTTGGGTAATTATCGATAGGGGAGGGTTTTCATCTGGAAATTATGGTGGGAAAAAGCCCTAATCTAGGTATGTGGATCAAGGGGTTGACCTAGGGTTGATATTATTGATTATGATCCGGGTAATTGGGTCTTGATTGTTGATCCTTGCGTATCAATTGTTGTTTGTAGACCTAGAACAAGCGGAAAGAATCCGGAAAGGGAATATTCAAGTGGCTTAGGGGATTCAAGCTTGGATTCGAGGTAGGTGATGGTTGTGATTTCAGGATTGTGTGATATATGTATGTTCTAGCTTCATTATAATACGTGTATGTATGTTAATGTTGCACTATTGACCACACTACTTGTGAATATGAGGATAATTGAATAATTGTATGCCATGAATCACCTCTTGTTGTATGATTGTGAGAATATACATTGTGATTGTGGTTTGTTGAATGGATCAGATGTTACGTTTCGACACACTAACTTGGATCGGTTGCCACGTTCCGACATAAACATAGGATTGGTTGCCACGTTCCGGCATAAATATTTGATCGGTTGCCACGTTTCGACATAAACATTGGATCGGGCACCACGTTTCGGTATACTTACAGTTTGGGTTTGGGTTCCATGAGAGGACCAATCACTTGTTATAATTGTATATTTGAGATTGTGAAATTGTTCGTTGTTCGTAAATGATATCAATATTGTGTATATTTGGTGTATGCATGTTATTATATGTTGTAATGACTTATGTATGTTGCACTTAATGGGATAGTCGTTTGATCCTACCAGTACATTGTGGTTGTGTACTGATACTGCACTTGCTCTTTCTTTGTTGAGTACAGTGCATCTTCAGGTGGCTATTGATAGACCTCAACTAGGTGATTATTGAGCGTGACCGGATTCAAGGGTGAGCCAGTTCTTTCAGGCTACCATGTATCTCTCTTGTTTTTGTCCACTCTTTTTGGACTTCGACTTTTGTTGAAGGTGTTGTTTAGTTTCGGGGTTGTACCCCTTGTTCTTAGACTTGTCGTTGGTAGAGTTTTGGTACACTGACTTTCAGGTTCTAGGGGTTGTTCTTTCATATTGGTTTGGTTAGTTGTTTGTTAAAACCTTGGACTTTATGGGGACTCCATTTTTATAGTCATTTAAACCTGCTTCCGTATCTTTAAATGGCTTAATTTTCATAAAATTTATTTGTTTGGGTTGTAGTAATGGTTCTCCCACCGGAGGGTTTGTGTGAGTGCCAATCACGACGGTTTGGGTCGTCACAAAGTTGGTATCAGAGCCCTAGGTTTTTTGATCTTATTGTACCAAAATGAATCTAGTAGAGTCTTGCGGAACGGTACGATGACGTCTGTACTTTTTTTCGAGAGGCTATAGGACTTTAGGAAAAACTCTCTTCTTTCTACTCCTTCGTGCTATGACTTGAATCTAATTGGTATCTAGGTGATACAAATTGATATCTTTCCTCCTTCACTCTATAGTTCGAACTAGAGCAACAAAAGTGGTAACACTATCACTAGCAAGAAAGGATGTGTATAGACAACCGATAGTTGAATAGGGTAACCATTCAGAACAAGTATCCATTGCCTCGGGTAGATGATCTTTTTTACCAATTTCAAGGTGCATCGATTTTCTCTAGAATTGATTTAAGGTCTGGTTACAATCAGTTAAAGATTGAGGCGGTTAAGAATTGGGATTCGACCAAGTTCTATGATTGAAATTAGTAGTCTTGTGGGACTCGCTAGCTACTATTGTCGCTTGTGGTATGAGTTGAGTCCAATTGGTATCCCCCGATTCCAATAGGTATCTCAACAAAGTGAACTAGACGCCATAGTCCCGGCTGTGGGGACATAAGCAAGTTAGTTGGAACTGAGACCGTTCTAATTGGTATCTAGCCTTAGGGGCCTTATAAGGCATAGATGATGAGTGATGTTCATCTATGGAACAAACTAATTAAGGAATTTAGACTTGTCTGCAAGTTGTAACTTCTTGAGTGTCGTGAAACTTGTTGTGAAAGGAAAGTCATCACGAGATTACGTGCAAGGGTCTAGATAAATTACTATGTGGTTTGTAAGAGAGAAATTTGGACGTGCGTTGCGACTAACTGATAACCATATCAGAGTCTGGATGTATCCTAGGGATATGTGTGTGGTGGTGTTGATACGATGTAAAAGGATTCTAAAGTGTGTACTTCATTGGGTTGACCGGGGGTAGACAATGATTGTCCTAGCTAAAGGGATTTTCTTAAATGCCTAGTTATAGCTGGGAAATCTAGGGGAAATATGGAAAAGAGAGGAACCCCAGAAATTGTTGGCAGAGGTTCTGTTTCCGTCAGGGCCGCTAGGGCAGGATTTTCCCCACCACGGCGAGATCGCCAGTGCGGGATTTCTCCCGCCAGAGAGGGACATGACGAGACATAATCTCAGCCCTGTCTCCCCTGTTTTGCCCTAGTCACAATTATGGACCCCGAATCATACCTGAACTAACCCTCGCGATCTAATTTAATGTTCAATAATCGAATATAAATCATAAAGTGTGTTGAAATTATGGAGAACCTGGGCATATGAAGAAGAAATTAGCGAGGCCGTATAGGCCGGGTAAATGGTAATGCAGGTAGAGGAATAGTGTAGCCAGGTGAGGAGGTTGCTCATCGAGATGACAGGGCTCAGTTATATGCTTTTTCGGGCAAGATCGAGGCTGAGGGTCTGATGCAGTGATTAAAAGTACTATTATTGTCTGTGACTGGATGACTAATATGTTGTTTGATCTGGATCCTACTTATTCTTTATGTGTCCGTGTGATTGCCTCAGAATTTGATATGATTTGTGATATACTTGATGCCCCCATCCATGTTTCTACCCCAGTTGAAGAGTCAGTCATAGTCACCCATGTATATCATGTTGTTTGGTTGTGTTTATGGATTTTCAGATTTGGGTTGATTTGTTTATGTTGGATATGATTGACTTGATATAATCTTAGGCATGACTTTGTTGTCCCCCTATTATGATGTGCTTAATGGTAATTCTAAATCGGTAACTCTAGAGATCCTGGTTAGGGAAAGGTTAGAGTTGAAAGGGGGTACAAGCCTAAGTCAGCTAAGGTCATATCTTTCGTGTGGGGTAGGAAACTGGTGGGACAGTATTATTTGGCATAATTGGCTCATATTCGGGATGTTGAGGTCGAATCCCTCTCTATTGAGTCTATTCCTATGGTGTCATAATTGAGAGAGCTTAAAGCTCAAATCCAAGGGCTTCTTGATAAATGTTTCATCCGTCCTAGTGCTTGCCCGTGGGGTGCTCCAGTCTTGTTTGTTAAGAAGAAGGAGGGTAGTATGAGGACTGGTGATTTTATCTTAAGCCATAGAGGAGTGGATTGATACCAGAATGACAAACTTATGGATAAGGAAGATCCCAATGAGTATACTTGGGTGAAGGAATTGAAGTATTTTAGTAAGAAAGTGCATATAAAGTTGGGTTAGACCTTTGAATTTGATGGGTTTACCTGAGTTTGAGGCGTCGTGTTGATGAAAAAGGTTGACTTCGTAGTGATAGTCAAGGCCGATGGAGCGTAATGGTAATAAGAGTTCGTGATGGATTGTGACAGGATGCAACTATATAATAAAATTATTGGTTAAGTGAATTTGTATAGTAATTACGACTTGCGAGTATCTAAAGTTATGGCTTTCTACAATTTGGTGAGTAATGTGGTTGTATGGAAGTTTTAAGAGATGGTGGGACACCACTCACATAGAATTTAAAAGAGCTAGAGTCATAATGAAGGAAAAATAGTGGGATATAGTACAACCTTGAGAGAGAGGCAAAATTAAGAATATTTTATTTTATTGCAAGTGGTGAAGAGATATCTTCAGAGGGGTAGATAATTGGGTTCAGAGACATATGATTTCATTCATTTTGTTGTGGCTATGGTAATAGTGTCACGGGTCCATAAGATTGGTTAAAAACTATTGAAAAAGACTTAAGAAAGGAGTGTACAATCATTAGCTTGAGTGTGATGATAAGTGCTTGGATTTTGTTTTTAAGTTTAGTAATGAGTACGATGGAAATTTTAGCGAAGGTATTATAAGATCGATGGAGAGGTGATCCATGATAAGCGAAGATCCATGAATTCATAAAAATCTTCAAGGTATAAGCTAATGTTGATAGATAAAGGGATCGTGTTATACGGTTGAATTTACAATTCATATTTTTCGTTGTAAATCTACATTCGTGGTGATATGTTTGTCAAGGTATGAATTGGCAAGGTGAGAAATGATCAATTGTATCCGGTATTGAGCATTTGAAAGGACTTACACCTGGGTTGGGTCGTAAAGTTTATTACTATTGATTGTTAAGTACCTAAGAAAGGTTTCAATTAAAAGTGTTGGTTTAGTGTAAGGTAAATGGTCGGAGTGTTCATGATGGTTGTTAGTATTGAGAGTGTGAACCTCAATGGAATGACATGAAGAGTATGTGGAGTCAACTGAATGGAAATGACTGATATCAACTATTCAGAGGAAAACCTTTGGTGTTATTCAATACTTATTTTGTAAATTCTTATGTGACAATCTATTTCTTTTTGTACACGGTTGTTAGTATGATTCAATAGCTATGTTCACGTGTGTTTTCACTCTTGTGGGTGGATCCCTAGTGGTGGATCAGGTGTATTGATCCTGCAATGTTGTCTTGGTTGAGTGGAATGATTTGGGAAGACCTGGTTATTTCAAATGACTTATGTGGTGTTGTCATGGAGTTTTTAAAGTATTCACTAGTTTTATGTGTACCACCTTGCATATGAGGATTTATAAAAGAGCTACCATGCAAATTTATGGTTGTCCAACAATCTTAATATTAGTCTCATCGTCGAGGTCATGTATCGATTATGTGTGGTTGAATGTGGGGATCATTGGATCCAATTCTACTGTTCTTAAGAGGTAATCTATAATTTCAAAATCTAGCATGTTGATAGTGTTGTTGGAGGGTCGGTATGCTTGGACATACCCTTAATGAGTATCTGATTTCTAAAGGCCAATTTTTTTATAACTTAAACTCATGGGAAATTGGGTTGTGAGATGGAGATGTTGATAAGAACTATGATTGTGTGTTGGTTGGTTCAGGTTCACCTATAATTGTGTCGAGTTTTGATTTAGGATTTTACCATGGTTATGTAAGAAAGGATTCGTCCTAATATTGTGTCAAAGTCCTTGGTAACATGTTGCAGACATGTGAACAATCAATTTTGGTGGTTATAGGGAATAGCTTTGTTGTTAGTTAAGTGCATATACAACAATAAATATCACTCGAGTATTGTGATGACTTCATTGAGGCATTGTATGGATGGATGTGTAGGTATTCAATCGGTTGGATTGGAAACAAAGATTATATCATGAAGTGAGACTCAGTTGTGTTAGACAAGACCTTCTGTATAAAGAAGAACCTGTTGAAATTCTTGATCTCGATGTCCGGAAGTTAAGGACATGCGAGACAAGTATCCCCTGTTGTTCAGCGATTCAAGTACTACTCTATCTTTACTTTAGCTAGTCTTCCCTAGTTGATCACTCTAGGACGAGTGATTGATAAATTGATATCTATTGTACTGACCTGATTCCGTCATTACTGAAAAGCCAACGGGGAAAGAATTGGGGCCAGAAAACTTTTGAGTAGTAACTTGGAATTTCCTAGCTTAGTCCATATTTGGATGAAATCGGAGTCAGGCGAGTCTAGAGAAATCTGGTAACAATTGGGTGATCTAATTATGATTTTTATCACAGGAGTAGATAGCTAAGATGTTAAGGAACCTGTACGACTTTATGGAATTGAATTCGGGCAAGTAGAACTCCTGAAACTGATCTTAGCGTGAACGGGTATGTTCTGAGTGTCATGGGATGAAGGTGTGTTGTGAAATGGGGGCTTGAAATTTAAATTTCAGCATTCCATCTCCGTGCATGCTGCTGTAGTGGGATGGATGCCGCTGTTTGTACACATCAAAGGCGAGAAGGAGCTCTTAACTTGCAAAATACTCAACTTATTTTAAGTCATTTTTCGATTAATTTTACGTTATTTTATAGTACAAGCAGCTACTAAAAATTTATCGAACAATAAATGTGAGGAAAGAAAAAGGAATAGAAAATAAGAAGCAAGTGACTCAGACAAAGGAACATACTTGAAGTGCTAGCCCACCAATAGGCTAATCACTACAAGAGTACACTACATAATTCAACTAACCGAAGTACAACAATGGTAATCACCGCTTCACTGCTACATGTCACAACAGCCAAGAGGCCCATCCAACCCAACCAAACTAGGTAGAGACAATATAGAGACAAGTCCAAGACATTCATATAACGAACTAACAAACCGACATAAAATAAACAATTATACACAAATGACCAAACCAGGCAGAGACAATATAGAGACAAGTTCAAGCCATTCATATAACGAACTAACAAACCGACATAAAATGAACAATTATATACAAACCACAACCTAACCGTACCCCATAATCCGGTAATGTATACAACAACAAAAATATCCCAACCGACCCCCATAAGACTGGTGAGTGCAAACAATAATCACTTATACTTGTGATAGGCGAAACATATTAATGCAAGTTATATGCATTAAAACAAAAGGTGACTAATAATATCAAGTTCCACACAACCAAGTATATACACCTACCTCCTGACATGCTAGGTAGGACCCACGTGGATAACCCTCTTCATGTGTTTTGGGACCACAGGACTCGGAATGTCCATATATGCTGCCTAGTCCCGATTCAAGATTATAACCTATCTATCATAGTATCGGATCAGCTCCGTCGTGGTAGTAGGGATTTGTGTAACCAAATCACTAGACAAAGGGTCGGCGATACTCCAGACCGATCAAGTAAAAATCGAGCACATCCTTGATGCCTCTTTTGTCTCAAAAATTAATTTATCAGAGTGGTAAATGTAGTACAACTCACATAAAACAAGTTTTTCTAGAGTAAAAGTGTAGAATGAACTTCCTTCAATAAAAGTAGTGAAAATCAATTTGTTTACAGGGATTGTACAACAAAACATGTGAAAATTAGTGATGATGCAATGCATGCCATCACCAACATCCATACAATAGAAGCTAAACAACTAGATGTACATTACTAATTCTACCTAGCTCCCAGAGCATATAAAGCTAACCTTAAATCTAGTTGTTCCTCGACCAAGGCCTCAAGCCCAACAATATGCCAACATACTCAACAATAACACCATAAAATGATCACTATAGCTCTAGAAATGAGGGAATTTGTAATGACTCATGTCATTACCCAAAAAGTTTTTTGACTCTAATCTTTCACCATAGGTCTCCCCAAAACGACCAGAAAGGGTGATTACAATTATTTGAAACTCTTATGGAATAGAAGTCAAACTATCAGTATGGCAATCTTCTAATTTGTATCATTCTCACCCTATTATTTGTAGAATTCGATCTCAACCCTATTTGGACTAATATATTTACCATACCATCAGTAAGAATTCTTATGTGTTTATTTCCTAATTAGTGATCCTAATAAATGACCCTAGGACAATGGAAATCTTCTCTAGTAACTAGTGCCTTGACTTTATTTATAACAAAACTAAGTTATCATTAACCTCATAGCCTTTACTAAAACTGAAAGGTAATATTCCATACAATTGACCCTTGTGGCCAGGTCATTTCGCATAATCCACTCATAGAGAGCTTGGTGCATTGGGCTTTCCTTTATCATTAACCAGAGAAATTACTTAACCAAATTATTACTGCAATAGGTTTTGTCTAACACTACTATCTTGCAAATGATTTGTTTATACCGAATAAAAACATCACGAGTGCTGCATTTTTAAACATCCAATTAATTCTATGGTTTTTGTTAAAAAATAAATGCTGGAATGTGGATATTCGCACTTTGATTATGATGAATGTGAAGAAGAGTTTTCAACTCCCATCGGATGTTGTTGTGACTATAAAAGCATTGCTTTGATTATGTGGGGTTCAACCGCAACCTTGTTTTACTACTATATTATCTTCGACAAACTGTGCATCGTATTGTTGGGACGCGAGATTAATGCTTTAAATTTTAATTTTATAGCTCTTAGTTATATTGTGAATCCTAGTGTTAGATATACAAATTCTTTTTAACTCTTACAGAATAGAAATCAAACCATCAGTTATTGCTCTATTTTTTTAAATCATTTTTCCCTATTCTTTGTGGGATTTTACCTCAACCTTATTTTGATTACTATATTTGCATAGGACCGCACTAGATCTTCTTAGGGTGTAATTTTGAGTGTATCGAAAACGAAATATGTTGGTTATGTAAAAGGGTATTTCAAGGTTGATGTATGATATGATGGTTGCTTCAAATATGAAAAGTAAGAGACAAAAATTCCTCACTCAAGGAATGTCTTCGAGGAGAGACTTGGTAGTTGTTGCGTACACAAAGGTTTTGGTCAAAACATCACGAAAGTGCATATATCTAATAAAGTAATTTGTTTTACTATAACATGATTAAACACTTGGAAAAGAAAAAGAATTATCAGGCACAGCTTGAAAAGTACACAACCATGGAACTACGAGTTGGGCCTAGTTCTCCTCACATATCAGTATTACTTAACTGACTTTCTTTGATTTATAAATCACTGAAACTGCAAAATTTAACCAAAGGGAATATTTGAAAATATGGATTATGAGTACTCTACAAGAACCTAGTACGAAATTGTTTCAAAATATGGATTATGAGTTCCCAAAGGGTCTGGTATCAAAATAGCCAAACAAACTATCTTTGCAAGTCCACTTAAGCCAATGGAGAGAAAAACCAAGGGACCAGTTATAAGAGGCAAAGCAAAAGAGTAAATGGAGAAAGTGCTAAAGTCCTATCTGGATAATACTACTAGATGAAGAAGGCAAATATGCTTTTTTGTAGCTGTAGCGGAAGAATATTAACAAAAGGTTGTATTGTAACACCTCCGACTTCGAAGATGACTGAAGAGGGGAAATGGGCAAGTTCACGAACCCAAAATGGACCATGTACACTTCACGACACCCTAGACGGCCTATTAGAGATTCACAGTCTGTTTAGGACATGGTGAGGAACCATCGGAGGCTGAAAAAGCGGGGGTCACCAAGGCGGGACTCAAAACGGCCCGTGGTGACTTGTCCAATCAGGTTACGAGTCCATACAGGTTACCCATAAGTTTTTAAGTTTTGGGTTAACTTCAAACGATCATATCTCTCAGCACATAATGAATTGGGTGGCCCATTACCTATTAAACTAAAGATCTTTGCGTCCTCTTTCTAACGCTACCAAGTTTGCCTAATTTCGAGTTTGGAATTAAAATTTATGCCTGTTTGAGTGAAGTCCTGTCAGGTAGGTGTAGGTTCACGACCGGATATATGGTCCATGAAGTGTTTCACGATCCATGAAGCCGTAAAGGTCCATGAAGCTTCTCTTTGAAGGCACCTCGTCAGTTTTTAATTTAGGGTCATTATAGTCTTTCCCCAAAATATTTGGTGCCTAAACTACGTCATTTTAAACCTTATATCAAGATAAACCTTATATCAAGACTTAAAAAATTTAATAAAGCCCTAAACTACCAATTTTAATTGATTCTCCTAAATTCCCTAAGCTTGTCCAAATTCCTAAATTCTCTCCAAGGCTCTCTCCAAAAATCTTCTCTCTAGATCAAGGAAAAATAAAAGGCTAGGGTTCTTCAAGTTCAAGAATACTTTCTTCATAATTTCTTAGGGCTTTAACGAAGGTATATAGGGAGTTTATCAATGGATTCCATCCACCCATTGAGCCCCCAAATTTTCTTCAATTCTCCAATTCAAATTCCCAAAAAAACTTGAATAGGTTGTCAATCAAATCCTTATGAGTTCTATTTGTATGGATTCAATTGCTTGACTATTGTCTTATTTTGATGATTTAGACTCTATTACATGCCTTTCAACTAATTCCATGTGAACTCATGCATTGATCTATGAATTTTATTTTGAACCCTAATTTACATGAATTTATGAAGAAGCTTGAATCTATGAATATGTTTTTATGAAACTATGCATGTTTTTCTAAAGCGATGTTTATGACTTAAGTAAGCCTGAAGATAAAGGTATTTACATGTTATATGAAGCTTGGCCTCATGTGTCACTCCCCGAGCCTACACCCTAGGTGGGACTGGCACTCGAGAACCACTGTTAGCCTCAACCGAACCCTTGGCCTGACTTAAGTCTTAGTGGAAGACCTACTCATGATAAAAAATACTTTAAAAAGTAAACTAAAATCTCAATAGAAAACTTAGAATGTATAAAGAAACATTCACTAGCCAAAATGGCACTCAAATCTCAAACATCAAAACATGAATGGAAAGATTCAAGAACTAACATCAACTAAATGTCTACGAAGCCTCTAACAACTGAGATGGACGTCGGGACAAGACCCATAACATCCTAATGAACTAAAATGATGAAGTAATAAATGTTTATTCCTATGACTGATTTGAGCATATTACTTTCCTATTGAATCTTAAGAACTAAAATGATGAAGTAATAGCTAATTTGAATTATTTTTTAATAATTCAAATTAGGGAGTGACACAAATGTCAAGTAAGGGGGTTTTGGTTTTTAATTATCAACTACAGCAGCAACAAACAATACAGAATAACAATAATGAGACGGGTTCTTGGGATGTGATTCGATTATAGGCTAATGTAGACAAATGGGTAATTTCACCTATTAAAGAATAGTTAGATATTAGTGATTAAGCTAGACTATAGTGGAGGTAAACTTTCTCTCGAACAATTTACCCCGAATCAATGCAATTTCTCTCGAACATCGACAAGCATGCAAAATAAGAACAACTTACGCCTTACTCCATTCACTCTCTCGAGCTGAATGTGTGGAAAAGGGTTTAGGATTCACTCTCTCGAGCTGAATGTGTGGAAAAGGGTTTAGGATTCACTCTCTCGAGCTGAACCCATGACAATTCAATATCCACAAACCATCAATCAATAATCTTGGATTAAAACCTCTCTCTTGAGCAAGCCAAAAACACGAATGTAGAACTGCATTTGCAACTACAATTCTTTAAATTAAATCATAATTAATGATTGAAATCACTTCTAAACAACATTTAAACTAACAATTAGCAATACCCATAAACTAAATCAGCCCATAATCACATAATCACACTCCAAGAATTGGGGTTTTAGCTAGACATTGAAAAAATATATAAATCGTTACCAAATTTTGTTTTCATCAACTGGTAAGATTAATTTCATCCTGACAATGGTCCAAATTGAAGAATCTCAAAGACCCACTTCCAATTTCTGAAAAGTGAATATCATCAATCCTTCAAAGCTAAGGAAAACTTGTCTCAATACTCAGAGTTCAAACTCAAAATTCATCTACTGATTGTTCAGAATAAAATTTCATATCAAACTTAATGTTTGAAAATGTATTTATAGTCGCCAAAAATAAGTTGCGAAAGTCCATTCGGCGCAGTAGGTCAGGCTCACCGATCCACCCTTTGGTCAGCGCCATTGCCTCTTTGCCTTGGCCTTTAGCATCCTCCAGGTCTGTAACTTTGGGCAATCTAATCTACATCGCGGAATTACTCGGCGATTCGCCAACTACTATGATTTCACGTATCAGGACACTTCATCCAATTCTAACTGTTAACGATCGTTGGACAGTAATATAACCCAACTAAATGAGTTGGGGTCGAATCCCACAGGGAGTGGTACGTGTTTGAGAATCAATAACAAAGTATAAATATGCTCAAGTCAATCATAGGAATAGACATTATCGAATAAAAACATAATTCAAATCAGGGGTGACACGAATGTCAAATAACAGGGGGGTTTTGATAATTATCAACTACTACAGCAGGAAATATTATGAAGTAACATTAATGAGACGGGTACTTGGGATGTGATTTGATTATGGACTACTGTAGACAAATGGGTAATTGCAACTGTTAGTAAATAGCTGTAAATTAGTGAATAGGCTAGACTATAGAGGAGGTAAACTTTCTCTCGAACAATTTACCCTGAATCAAGTCGGTTTCTCTTGAACACCAACAAACAAGCAAATAAGAACAGCCTACGCCTTAGTCCATTCACTCTCTCGAGCTGAATGTGTGGGAAAGGGTTTAGGATTCACTCTCTCGAGCTGAACCCATGACAACTCAATACCGACAGACTATCAATTCAATAACCTTGATTTTAAAACCTCTCTCTCGAGCAAGCCAAAAACATGAAGGTAGGACTGCATTTGCAACTACATTACTTAATTTTAACCACAATTAATGATTGAAATCACTTCTAAACAATATTTAAACTAACAATTAGCAATACTCATCAGCTAAATCAACCCATAATCACATAATCACGCCTCAAGAATTGGAGTTTTAGCTAGACATCATAAAAAGATAAAAATTATTACCAAATTGTGTTTCCATCTACTGGTAAGATTAATTTCATCTATATAAATGTCCAAATTGAAGAATCTCAAAGATCCACTTTCGATTTCTCAAAAATGGAAAATATTCAATTCTTCAAAGCTAAGGAAATTAAGTCTCAATACTGAGAGTTCAAACTCAAAAATTACTCTAATGAATTTTTAGAATAAAATTTGATGCTAAACATAATGTTTGAAAATGTATTTATAGTCGCCAAAAATATGTTGTGAAGGACCATTTTGCGCATGAAGTCGGGATCGCCGATCAGTTAGGCGATCCGCCCTTTGGTCCGTTCCATCGCCTTTTTGCTTTGGCCTTTAGCATCCTCAAGTTCTGTAACTTTAGGCGATCCAACACTACATCACAGACCCCCTCGGTGACACACCGACTACTCTTTTCTCTTGCCGACTTGATTTTCTCCTTCAAGGCTTGGCACATTGAAACTAAATGTGAGATGATAGCCAATCGGCGAATTGCCCAATGGATTAGGCGATTACCAGGCCTTCTTTTCTTTGTTCTTTCAGTTGCCTTGTTCCTTTTTGCCCATTAGTGTCCATGCTTTGTTCCTCAATCCATATACCTGGAAATCAAGGGTTTTACATCAGTTATTGGCACAAAATAAGCATTTGAGGACACTAAATCTATCCAAATAAAGCCCTAAATGAGTCCAAATCGTGGACTCATCAACACCCAAACTTAAAATTTTGCTTGTCCTCAAGTAAAACTCAAGTTCAGCAGTTCAAAAAGGATGTCTCAAACAATGTTGCACAAGACTCAATAATGAATGCACACAAAGAGACTCAACTTGCTCATGCAAGGATCAATTGTGCACTAAAGTATTCAAGTTGTGACTCACCGTTACCAAAGATTCTGAAGCTCACACTACTTGCTTCAAATGCAAGTTCAAGCTCAACAAAGGTGCTCAAATTACCTCACACAAAGAATGATTCCATATTCACACACAATGGTTCAACAATTTAAAGCTTCAGAATCACAATCAACACTCACACTCACAAAGATGAACACATGGCATGATTTCACCCATAGGTTTGCCCTTATTTTCCACTCAACACTTGTTTCAGCTCACGCAAGATCAAAAAGGTCTTTTCAAGGCTTGTAACGGGGCTGAGTGTAAAAGTATGGTCGTTTAGGCTCAGTGGCTTCTATCCTCATGAAATGTGGTATGAACAACACTTCCTTTCCTTCTCATCCTTATTCTCATTTATGCACATAGGTCACCTAGTTATTCACTTTCCATGGAATACGAACACCCCATTTTCTTTGCACTTTCACAATAACTTTTGTCATTCTTGTTTCCTTTTTCTCTTTTTTTTTTGTGTGGAGGGTTCCATCTTTTTCAAAACCATGGGTAAAGGGGAGTTCTTTGCACTTCTTGATTTACCTTCTCTTTTCAACACATCCCCAACTTAGGCTTTTTGCTGACTATTCACACAAACCACATCTCATGAGGATTAAGGGTGAAGGGATAAAGAAAGGTCACAATTTTATTAAGTTTCTTCCAAGGAAAGGCTAAGGCTCAAAAGGTGTTCAAGCGAAGTTCACACACTCACAAGGTAGGCCACAAAAGAGGTATAATGTCAAATTATTTCACTCTTTAAAATTATTGCCTAAGATCATTTCAGGAGCTTGAATCACTTAGTCAACCGGACCAACGGGGCAAATTCTAGGTGTCATCACACATGGTTCATGGTAAGGTCATCACACAAGGCATTGACACCAATGTCAAAAAGACTTCACACTTTCGCTAGTGTGCAATGTTAATCACGAGAGACTCAATTTGATAACCGGCTAGTCACAACGAGATGCGAAAAGTTCATATATTGCATATGCAACTTCATTAGGCCTCATCGTTGCCGCACATGCATTTTTGTTCGATTATGAGCACTATTCAAGTCATCGATATTGATCAAAACCGATACTCAAATTTGAAAGAGAACTTCCACCACTACACCATTTTAGGTCTACAACCACACTAATTCTGGACTACATTTGTAAAGTGTTGCCTAAACTAGTTTTGGGAACGCTTTACAGCGTAGCCAAAGTTTTTACCTTTTAGTCACGATAATAGTGGCAGCACTTCAAAAGTGTACTCCTTAATGGTAAAAGCTACACTTTATAAGTGTTGTTACAATATGATATAATTGGCAACACCTATTTACATATATGGCCAAACTTTTAAAGCGTCCTATTTTTATAATAGAAAAAACAACACATTATAAGTGTGGCCTTAAAATTTTATATTCCCTCCAATATTTTTAACTCTCCCTCCCATTTTTTATTGGCAAAAAAAAAAGATTAATAAATCATAAAAAATTAATCAGTCTTTCACGCTTCACTTTCCTCATTCACGCTTTCCTCTTTCACTGAGCTAGCTGAACCTAAGTGAAGAGAGGTGACGAGAGTTGAAGAACCAAAGAACCGATTTTCTTCTCCGATACAGATTTGTGAGAAAAAGACGCTGAATAGTTGAGGTCGCCGAATATGAGCTGAAGAGTTGAAGTCATCAAAGAGTTGAAGTCGCTGAAGAGTAAGTACGATTCTCTTTTCCAGTACCTATTTCGTCAAGCTTAAGTACTAAATCAGTCTTCTTGTTAGCTGAAGTGGTTGATTTTTTTTTTTTTTGTGTTTAGAAGAGGAATAAGAAGGAGTTGATTATTTGGGGTTGTTGGCAAGATGAACTAAAGCTAATAAGTCTCTCTGTCATGCTTTTCTCTCAAATTTCTCACTGAAGAACATGATTTCAGACAGATTTTGTTGGAATAGGGTTTATTAGGTAAGAAATTCTATATTTGAAAGTCTAAATTTTAGCTTTAGGGTTTTGATATTATTGTGTTCTTATATGATTTTTGGGAGTGTAGCTAGTAATTTAGCTTCATCAGTTCAGTTCACTGTTTGGGGTTGGAAAAAAGTTGGGATTTATTTGAGCAAAATTATTTAAAGCAACTGAAGAAAATAGTTAAAATATATATATAGAAACACATTCAAGGTAGGGAGAGCAAAGTGTCGATAAGAGTATCACATTTTCTAATTCGTTTCACAAATCAGTTTTCCCAAACTTTGTTCGAGTCCGAGATTCTGCCCAGAATTCTCATCCGTCGTTAGTGTTCGAGTCTCGTGGTGAAGATCGTTTCCCTGCTCGTCCCGTTCCAATTCACTGCCCGAAGAATAGTAATGTCGTTTTCCTCATAGTACTTTTTTCGCCTCTTCTATTTTAAGAGTGAAATTGTGACTGTTTAAAGCTGTTTTGATTAGTTTGTTTCTTTTTAGTTGATTTATCTTTGAGTTGATGTTGATTCAATATGAGATATGTGTTTCTTAATTAGTTACTTTTGCGGGCCTGATGAATATCGCTTTAAAGATTTGAGAATTTGTATTCATTGTTGTTATTCCCCTACTTGTCATTTAAAGTTTTGTTTTGTTGTTTCTCTTCCTGATCTTGCTTTTGGAATGTGCATTGGAGTACTTGGTTTTGTTCTGCTAAATGCTAGATTGCTCTCAGGGGATGTGCATTGTTACCACAAGCTTTTATTCTCCCATAATCTCATAGGTTGCATATGGTTGTAGCCTGTGATATCTTTCTATCTATTATCTTATGAAGAAATCAACAGTTGTGTTACTTCCATAGTCTTGTAGTAAAAAATATCAATAGGTTTATCTATTGTAACTGTAATTTTATAGGAGGAATGAGCACTTATAGTCTCTAATGCAACATCAATTCAAAATATCATTTTTTGATAGATATTCAAGGTAACAATCCTATGTAGCCTTCATATGATTATATACAAGCTTCTTTTATTTTACTCTCATCTTATTTTTCATTTTTTTTTGGGGTGGAAAGTGTGGGATGGTTATCCATCTTTCATTGTTGATATGCTTTTGTAGTCAGTTTATTGTTTCAATTCCCAAGTTTTTTGTTCACATTGTGCTCCAATTCCAATAGTATACATGGTTGATAATAGTTTATGAAGGGAAATTTATTTTGTAATAACAACAAGTGCACACTTGTTATCCACATCATGAGTAGGAGAAAGACAAAAGGCAATCAATTCCTTTGTAGTAATTTCAATTTCTATGTGATTTTGACATTGTGTGTTTTGTACCTTTCATTTCTTTGGTGCTTGCCATGTGCCTGTACATGATTTTCTAATGTCTGGTTATGAGTCACTATGAAAATATATCTTTCCCCTCCCAAAAAAAAAAAGCACCAATTTAATGAAATTATGACGTTAAAATAAACCAAAAATTGACAAGTCAATATAAGTAATCACATGTTAAGTTTGCTTTGCTTTTTCTTTTAATGGAAGAACATAAAGTGAGCTAACTCCATAGTCTTGTCGAATGAAATAAATAGTTTTATGATAAATACATCATATTATGTATGTCCATTCCACAATTTTCTGGGGAAACGACTGATGATACCTTTAGGGTAGTGTTTGGAAAGGAACAACCTGGCCGACTTAGGTGTTATGGCAGATTAGCGACAACAAGTTCTCTAAAAGAAGATGAAGAAATTAACAAGCTAAAAAAAAAGCATGCTAATGAAATCAGTTCTCTGAAGGAAGAAATGAATGAAAAAATGAATGAAATGAGAGTAGAAATGCGACATTTTTTCAGTCAGTTGCTGCAAAACAACCTTGGATTGAATGTTTAAGATATACCAAGGGTTGTTGGATCTAATCTTATTTCACCTGTTGATGCAAGTAGCGCACAAACTGTACGAGGAAAAAATATTCCACATTCTTCAGGGTCAACTCATGATTCGATTCTTGAAAAGGTATTTTCTTGGTTCCTTAAGGCTTTTCTCTCACTTTCTCTCCTCTGGAACCTCTCAACTGTATTTTCCTCAAGTTTGTCTAGTTGTTCTTGTTGGCTGTTAGTTTGATCTTGCACAACAAGATCATTATAGTTATTCTGAGTAGAAAAAGTAGATTTGGTTGCTGATTTATATGTGTAGTTGTGGCTGCATCCGGCAATCCATGCTTGGTAGTGATATTTTAGATATTTCTAGCAAAGTGCCCTGCCAAAAAGTTGTTATCAATGGCGTCTTTTATTGGTTTATAGCAGCAGAAACACTTGAAATATTGTTGACCAAAATTGTGAGCTTGTTTCTTTTCTCTCTAATCTGATCCCAAATAGATGAGCATGTGAATTCTACATTTGCATTGGGTTTCCAAATTGGTTGATTAGAAACCATGGGCTGGTAGTGAATTTGAGTCGCAAGAATGGTCGGGACAAGATCCGGAGGTGCAGTTTGATAGACAGTTTTCTGTTACAGTTACACACTTTTTCTATTAAAGTTGCACACTGGAAATCTGGAATTTTGAATCTAGAATCTAGAATTTAAAATCTAGAAATCTACAAATCTAGAATTCTGGAAATCTAGAAATCTGGAATCTGGAAATCTGGAATCTAGAAATCCATCAGGTTTTGAAATGAAAATGAATATTGAGGATTCATATAGCTAAAGCAACTAGTTTTGAATTGATGTATAGTTGTTTTTTTATAAGGTTCCATGCTTATCTTTAACATCTAGGATTCATATAGCTAAACATTTACTTTTGATGTCTTTTTCAAATCAACTCAACTAGCAGCTGACTCATTTTGTGTCCCTTCCAAAGCATTATTTTCTGGAAGGAAATAATAAAAACCCAGAAAGGTTTTGTAAGTTGTAACTTCTAGATTTCTGGTAAGTTAATGGATATGCATTCCCTGAAACTTTGGTCTTAGTATCATCTGTTCTCTCATAACATGAAGATCTATTAGGCTATCATTAAGAAAATTCAAGTTTATATCTTAGAGAAATTAGCAAAGGAGGCATACGGCATGTGTGCATGATATGCTTTTGGTAAGTTCAACTAGGAATGACTAAAACTTTTTAAAACTAGGATAGGGGAAGAGAAAATAGGAGAGTGGAAATAAGATGCTAATGTTGAGTGTGAGCATACCTGTCAAAGGAGAGTTGAAAAACAAGGAAATCACCACCCATTAAATGCAATAACAATATTAATAGCTCCTCTATTTTTTGATAACTGTGTGATTATGAGGGTGTTGTTGGAAAAATAGTGCAGCTTCACAAATTGGACCACATCTTTCTGTAAAAATTTAAAATCCAGAACTGTTGTGCAATGTGGAATGTGGAACTCTTTGCCTCTTCAATAATTGTTGCAATCTGATTTGTCGTAAATTCTAAATGTGTAGGGAAATGGAGGTGATCAAGTTTGAAGGGTCGCTACAAGTCAATTTGATCTGCTTGAAGTGGCTGATGAAGAGTTTTTGAACTATTGTAAAAGTTTGAATACATTATGTTTGATTTTGTGAAATATATTCTTTGCTAGAATATATTGAACTATTGTAAGAGTACTTTTTGTACAATTGTGTACACATATTTAGAATATTGTTGTATAAGTATGTGTAAGTACACAAGACGTACTATCTTTTGAAGTTTATTACAAATCTATATATTTGAATTACTTATGAGTCAATTTATTGCTTGAGATTATTTATTGCAAAATAATATTGGTGTTTTTTAATTAGAAATTGTGGCATATAAATATTTTATAGACAAAATGATATGGCCACACTTAAAAGTGTAGCCATAGGACTGTAAATTGTGGTATGCACATCGGCAAGGACTACACTTCAAAGTGTTGTCATACATTAGATAGAAAAGGCAACACTTTAAAATTGTTGTCATACATTAGATAGAAAAGACAACACTTACAAATCGTGGGCAATAAGGAAGCTACGACCATGCTTAAAAGTGTAGTTGTATGAGATAGAACTGTTAATATTTGAGGCACATAAAAGCGTTGCCATTTTGCCTTTTAGGCTACGCTTTTAAGCGTAGCTGATAAGGCGAAAAGTGTTGCCTAAACTCTAAGGTAACTCTACTCTGGGGAACCCCTGGAAAAGTGTTGCTTAAAGTCCAAAAGTGTAGCCTTTTATCAAAGGCCACACTTTTTGCTAGTTTAGGCTACACTTTACTGGGGTGGCTGTAGGCCTAAAATGGTGTAGTGCACATTGAAACACAAACAAGAGGTGGCACAAATATATTCGGAAGGGTCCAAAAATCATTTATAATTGAAACAAGGAGCCACAAGCTCAAACAACCACAAATTACAGTGCCAAAACCCAATTTATAGCACAAAATTCAGTATATGAATAGAACAATAATCACAAAAGGTGGGTCTCACCCAACTACAAAATAAAAGCAACTTTTCCTCAAATGTAAGCAAAATATCCAAAAGTCAATAAAAAGGCAACAGAGAGGGAGGTAAAGATAATCATGTCTAAACAGTTGCTCCATCTATCGGGGTATCAGTGCCCGGAGTCACCTCAGAAGTATCGGCTCCACTGGACCCATCCATGGTGGTGTCTCTCAAAGAGGTCTGGCGAGCATTCTCGAACATAACATCCTCCAGGTTAGCCAGATCATCATAAACCTCAGCATCAGCCACATCTATTTGCTACTCATTGGTCTCCGCCTCTGACTCATCAGCTGCCATATCATCCCAATGTATATCTCCAGTGGTGGCAGGAGGAATCTCAGAAGGCTCAAGGGAATCCACATCATCCGCTGCCTCTAATAGGGAAGTGAATTCCATACACTTGAGAGAGTCTACTTCCTTCCTCAGATCCGCAACCTCGGCTTTCAAAGCCGTAACCTCAGAAGTCTCCCCCTGCCTGCTCTCACAAACCTTAACTCTTGCAGTGAGGGAGTCAATGGAAGTTCGGAGGGGGGTTAGCGCAGCAAGGATGGCACTCTCAATCATCCATGGAATACATGCCTTTAGTTTTATTTTAGTTTAGTATCTAGAAAGTTTCTCCTTTAAGAAGGATTCTTGTTTAAGAAAGATTCTCCTTAATTATTTATAAATAGGGATATACTCTTCTATTTGAAACAATGCAAGAATCAATGCCAAGAGTTATCATTCATTCTCTCTTTGATTTCTCTTTCTAGTTTCTTTCATTCTATAACAGTGGTATCAGAGCCTTACATTGATCTTAGTGGATCTGTGAGTTCGTTGAAGAAAGAACTTTCAACCACTTTTATTTATATCTATTTTCAACCCACTTTTAACCCGTGCTTTTATTTTTAACGCAGGGCCATTTTAACCCATGCTTTTATTTTTAACGCACGGCTACTTTTAATCAATTTTTAATGTATATTATTTTAAACTTTATTTTTCAAACCATGACAAGCAATACTCTTTCTTTCAATATCCCACAAACCTTCAATGGTGAAAATTATCAAATTTGGGCAGTGAAGATGAAGTCTTATCTTGAGGCTTATGATTTGTGGGAAGTTGAAATGGAAGACAAACCCACACAACAACTCACTGAAAAATCTTCTGATGCTGAAATCAAACTTCACTCAGAAGAGAAAATAGAAAAACACAAAGCCAAAATTGTAATTCAAAATTCAGTTGCAGATTCAATCTTTTCTAAAATCATTGCATGTGAGACAACAAAAGAAGCTTGGGAAAAACTTAAGAAGGAGTACCGAGGAAGTGAACGAGGCAGACAAAATCAAATTCTAAATTTTAAAAGACATTTTGAATCTCTTAGGATGCAAGAGGTTGAGACTATCACTAATTATTCTAACAGAATTTCCTTGATTGTCAACAGAATCAGGTTGCTCGGTAAGGATTTTAAAGATAATAGAATAGTTAAAAAGATTCTTGTAACTATGCCTGAGAGATTTGAGTCTAAAACCTCTACTTTGGAAGAGTCTAAAGATCTCTCTACCATCTCTCTTGTTGAATTGATAAGTGCTCTTCAAGCACTAGAACAGAGAAGAACTTTTAGACAAGATAAAATTGTTGAAGGTATCTTTTATGCAAACTATCAAAAAATAAAAGTTGATTATCCTCCTTGCAAATATTGCAAAAATAAAACACATTTGGAAAAATTCTGTTGGTGGAGATCTGATGTAGTATGCGGAAGTTGCAAACAAACAGGTCATGTTACAAAAGTGTGCAAGTTCAAAGATACTCAAGATAAATCACAAGCATTATTAGTAAAAGAAGAATGTGAGGATAAATTCTATTAGAAGATATTTTTGAAGAATAATTAAGTGTTCAAACTCAAGTTAGATATACCAACTTGAGTTTGAGGAGGAATGTTAAAATTTGGTAGAATATTTTTTACTTTTTCTTTTTAGTTTAAAAATATTTTATAGTATTTAATTACCTTTCAAGTCTAGAGTTTACATTAATTGCAAAATATTTAGTTTTATTTTAGTTTAGTATCTAGAAGGATTCTCCTTTAAGAAGGATTCTTCTTTAAGAAGGATTCTCCTTAATTATTTATAAATATGGATGTACTCTTCTATTTGAATCAATGCAAAGAGTTATCATTCATTCTCTCTTTAATTTCTCTTTCTAGTTTCTTCCATTCTATAATAGTACCTTTCAAGTCTAGGGTTTACATTAATTGCAAAATATTTGGTTTTATTTTAGTTTAGTATCTAGAAGGATTCTCCTTTAAGAAAGATTCTTCTTTAAGAGGGATTCTCCTTAATTATTTATAAATAGGGATGTACTCTTCTATTTGAATCAATGCAAAGAGTTATCATTCATTCTCTCTTTGATTTCTCTTTCTAGTTTCTTCCATTCTATAACAGTGGTATCAGAGTCTTACATTGATCTTAATAGATCTGTGAGTTCGTTGAAGAAGAACTTTCAACCACTTTTATTTATATCTATTTTCAACCCACTTTTAACCCGTGCTTTTTTTTTAACACAGGGCCAATTTTAACCCGTGATTTTATTTTTAACGCACGACTACTGTTAATCAATTTTTAATCTATATTATTTTAAACCTTATTTTTCAAACCATGACAAGAAATACTCTTTCTTTCAATGCCCCACAAACCTTCAATGGTGAAAATTATCAAATTTGGGCAGTTAAGATGAAGTCTTATCTTGAGGCTTATGATTTGTGGGAAATTGAAATGGAAGACAAACCCATACAACAACTCACTGAAAAATCTTCTGATGCTAAAATCAAACTTCACTCAGAAGAGAAAATAAAAAAACACAGCCAAAATTGTAATTCAAAATTTAGTTGCAGATTCAATCTTTTCTAAAATCATTGCATGTGAGACACCAAAAGAAGCTTGGGAAAAACTTGAGAAGGAGTACCGAGGAAGTGAACGAGGTAAACAAAATGAAATTCTAAATTGGAAATGAGATTTTGAATCTCTTAGGATGCAAGAGGGTGAGACTATCACTAATTATTCTGACAGAATTTCCTTGATTGTCAACAGAATCAGTGCTTGGTGAGGATTTTAAAGATAATAAAATAGTTTAAAAGATTCTTGTAATTATTCCCGAGCGATTTGAGTCTAAAATCTCTGCTTTGGAAGAGTCTAAAGATCTATCTACCATTTCTCTTGTTGAATTGATAAGTGCTCTTCAAGCACTAGAACAGAGAAGAGCTTTTAGACAAGATAAAATTGTTGAAGGTATCTTTTATGCAAACTATCAAAAAAGAAAAGTTGATTATCCTTCTTGCAAATATTGCAAAAAGAAAACAAATTTGGAAAAATTCTGTTGGTGGAGATCTGATGCAGTATGCGGAAGTTGCAAACAAACATGTCATGTTACAAAAGTGTGCAAGTTCAAAGACACTCAAGATAAATCACAAGCACTATTAGTAGAAGAAGAATGTGAGGATGAATTCTATTAGAAGATATTTTTGAAGAATAATTAAGTTTTCAAACTCAAGTTAGATATACCAACTTGAGTTTGAGGGGGGATGTTAAAATTTGGTAAAATCTTTTTTACTTTTTCTTTTTAGTCGAAACTGATGGTAATGAGATATAAAGTCTATCTTAGAGAAACAAGTAGCACCCTGAAGCTGATTTAACATATCATCAATTGCCGGAAGAGGATACTTATTCTTGATAGTAACTATGTTCAACTGACGGTAAACTATACAAATTCTAAGGGAACCATCCTTCTTCCTCAGAAATAAGATCGGAACGCCCCAAGGTGAGACATTTGGTCGAATAAAACCTTTTTCTAGAAGATCTTTCAACTGCTCTTTTAACTTTTTTAACTCTATTGGTGCCATCCTATATGGCGGAATAGATACAGGACGAGTATCAGGAAGAATATCTATACCGAAGTATATTTCTCTCTCAGGAGAGATTTCGGGAAGATCATCTTGAAAGACTTCTGGAAACTTTTTTACTACTGGAACTAACTAAATATGAGGTATCTCAACACTAGAGTCATTAACTCGGACGAAGTGATAGAAACACTCCTTGAAAACTAAATTTCTTGCCTTAAGGTATGAAATAAAATGACCCTTAGCCATTGTTGAACTACTCTTCCACTCTTTAACTGGCTCATTAGGAAACTAGAACTTGACAACTCTAGTTCTACAATCTACTGAGGCATAGCATGCATGAAGCAAATCGATACCTAGAATGACATCAAAATCTACCATGTCTAACTCAACTAAATCAGCCACGGTGCTCTTGTGATTGACAGAAATGGAACAATCACGACAGACTCTCTCTACTAGAATAGACACACCAACAGGTTTAGAGACACTAAGGGCTCAAGAAGTTTCTCATGAAGAGCATCAAACTTCATCGCAAGATAAGGAGTTACAAAGGATAAGCTCACTCCTGGATCTAGCAAAGCTTAAACATCAAACTTAAAGACTTGGATCATACTAGTGACAGTATCTGGCGAATCTTCTTGCTTTGGCGACTAGTGATACCATAAAGATGGTTTACTCCTCCGCCTGTCCCTAAAGTAGTTCCTCTAGATACAACTCTGTTTGGTGGAGCAACTGAAGAAGATTGGGCTCTATTGCCCCCATTACCATTACCCTACCTATTCTTAGGACACTCTCTCATAAAATGACCGTTCTGACCACACTTGAAGAAATCAGCGGAGCCATCACGACATACCCCTGAGTCGCTCCTACCACACTTAGCACATACAGGAGTCGTAGTATCCCCTTGTGCCATACTACCTTGAGAATGCACAGGTCTACCTCTGAAATTATATGAATTTTAACTATTATACTCACCGTTGTTCCTTGATGCAGGTGCACTAGCAGATGATAGGGTAGGTCCCTTTTGTTTATGTTGGAAAGATAACCGGTTGGCATTCTAGACTCATTCCCTGTCTTAGCTCTTTTGTTTCGAAATTCCTCTCTATCTTTCAGCTTCTCTTCCTTAACCTGTTGTACATGGATCATCAACCTTTCTATGTCCATATCTCCTATCAGCGTAGCTTTCCTACCTTTCCTACTATACAAACGAGA
This sequence comes from Solanum lignicaule, assembly GCA_029582545.1. Taxonomy (NCBI): domain Eukaryota; kingdom Viridiplantae; phylum Streptophyta; class Magnoliopsida; order Solanales; family Solanaceae; genus Solanum; species Solanum lignicaule. The sequence goes on along the minus strand of JAJOOF010010049.1, from coordinate 12,790 downwards.
CAACCTGACAACAAACAAACTCATCTTGCTTTCATGTCAGCAACCATCTCCGAAGCATAGCGGGAAAGTTGTGTGAAATTCAGGCAGTACTCAAGAATACTTGAAGAATCCTACTTAAGAGTAAGGAACTGTCATACATTTGCTTCCCACATTTCTCGAGGAAAGAAACGCCCCAAATAGGCCTTCTCAAACAAATCCCAACTAACAAGTGGTGCACCCTTAACTCTATTCTTCTTCCATTGATCAAACCAGATTCTAGTGACACCCATCATTTGGTATGAAGATAGTTCCACCCTCTCAGCATCAACAACATGCATCATCTGAAAAACCTTCTAAAGCTCCTCAGTAATGTTTTTCGGATCCTCAGTGAAAATTGAACTTGTGAAGCTTGGAGGATTCATCTTTAAGACTCACGAATCCTTGAAGTATCAGCCACTTCCTATCAATTCTCTCCCTTGATTGGTCACAGCTTGACTCAATATCTGAATATCTTCACAGAACTTAGCATTGGTGACCTCTCCCTGGGGTTGCGCTTCTTGTGCATTAGGTACCCCTTGATCCTATGATTCAACATTCCTTCTAGCGGGATGACCTCTGACAGTTCTTCGTGGAGGCATGATCTGAAAGACACGTGCACGCATGAATTAGAAGAAACTTTTTAGAGATAAACTCTATAGCACAAAATGAGTATGAAAGAAGTGAGATAGTTCCTAAGTGTCACAGCCTCCTAATTATTGATGTGGCCCACTTCACACTGATAACTAGGATTCTACAAACACGGCTTCATAGACTCCCTAGGACTCTTTAACTATATGCTCTAATATAAAGTTTTTCACGCCTCGAGCCTACACCCTGGGCAGGACTGGCACTCGAGAACCATTTATGGCCCCAAGCGAACCTTTGGCCTGGCTTAACTCTTAGCAAAAGACTTACTCATGATAAAAAAAAAATACTTTAAAAAGTAAACTGAAATCTCAATAGACAACTTAGAATGTATATAGAAACATTCACTAGCCAAAATGGCACTCAAGTCTCACACATCAAAACATGAATGGAAAGACTCAAGAACTAACATCAACTAATTATCTATGAAGCCTCTAACAACTGAGATGGACGTCGGGATAAGACCCACAACATCCTAATCAACTAAAATGATAAAGTAACGAAAAGGGGTCCTCCAGAAGCAAGGAGGCTCACCAACAACACTGAAGTTCAACTAGAATCAACGATGTGCTAGATGTTGATCCTGGTTACCAGTATCTGCATCATAAAAAGATGCATGCCAACTGGCATCAGTACATTGAATGTGTGAGCATATGAGGGGAATTCTAAAATAAGACATAAGCTTGAAAGGAACTGAAAGAACATACCTGGGCTCAACTCAACTCTACTTAACTCATTACAATATAAAGTAATGATATGAATGCAATATAAAGAAAATCTTTTAAAACATGGATAAAAAATTTGTGTATTAAGAAATACAATAGTAGCTCAGGTTGTATGCAAGAATACAATATAAACTCTGATTGTATAAAAAAATACAATTAACACTGTGTATATAAGAATACAAAATACTTCTGTGGGAGTTTATCTAACCAACAACCATCACTTAAGAGCTATGTGATGATACATCATTTTGCCTCACGCTGCCAGGGCCGTACTATACCTTTCTATGGGTATAGAACCTAACAACTAAGTGGATCTACTTGTCTATGATAAAAAGCACTAAGGAATCATCTAAAAAGTATGACCCTTTTCTACCCATGATGGCTACATAGTTTATGGGGGCTGGGAGTTGTCTAAACTCTCCCCCATATTGGTGCTCAGTACTAAATACTAGCTCATCTGTTTAAAAACTAGCCCAAATGCTCTCTTGGAAATCAGTGTTTCCTTTCTTGCTTAATTGTGAAAACATTTACTCTTTACTGAAAACTAGCTCAAACGTTCTTTTGGAAATCGGTGTTTCCTTTCTTGTTTAAATGTGAAAACATTTAATCTTTGGGAATACCTAGTCCCCATATACTCTTGTGAAGAAATGTACTTCACTCTTTAATCTTCATTTAAATCAAAACTCAAGTCTTAAAACAAATTTAAAGCATTTGCGAAAGACTTTTGAAAAGACTCTAAGAACTCTCTAGACTTGGCTCTCAACTTCCTAGAAATTGAATTTATGGATTCAAGGTTATGATTCATGTTTATGGATGATTTATAGATGTTTAGAAATGATTTAAAATAGTTAAAATTGATTGGAAGTGTTAGTACACATTAAAAGGACTTAGAGGGGCTAAAAGACGAAAAACGGATGGGTGGGGGGACGACCCAGGCGCACTGCTGGTGCGGGACGCCAGCCCCCAAAGTTTAGAGACTGCTTTTTGGTGCAATGCTGGCGCGCCATGCCATCTCTGATGGAGTATAGTGGCGCGTCTCGTCAGCTCTCCCCCACGTAAACCCGATAAATTTTCTTCTCATTTTCTGGTCTTAACTCGACTATCTTCTATTCTTTTTAGATTCAGATACCCAATATATGTAAAAAAGAATCTCCAAAATCATAACCATAAAATCAACATGATTTACTCAAGAACTCATCAATCTTATCCCAATCTCAAAAACAAAAGTCAATTTCAAGAACACAAATCAAGAACATTAACCTTCAACTTTCTAGAACGAATTTAACGCTAAAATTAACGTGATTGGCGCATGGATGAACAAACCCAACACTATGTGAACTCACATACCTCGTAGGATCGAATCCTTGGCGAAATCCGCAATCAATTCCTCAAGAAATTGACGAATCTTGACCTTTCTCTTCCTTTCTCCTCTTGAGTTGTTTTCTCTTAAACCCTAGCGTAATTCAAAAATGAAATAAATTAACTGGGTATGGAAAAGTCCAAAATACCCCTTTAAAATCCAGTTAACTTTCCTTATCTAGACAGCCCAACTTCAAACAGGCATATCTCCCTCATATGAAATAGAAAATGAGTAAAGTCGGTGGCGTTGGAAAGATAATTAATTTTTTTTTGATATAGTGTCTTGTAGCTCACCCAAAGCATCCTGTGCTGATAGTTATAGTCGTTTGAAGTTGACCTAAAAGTCATACTTAATATAACTTGCCAAATTTAAGATTTTCATTAATTCCAAAAATGGTTCGTTCTAAATCTGGCTCTTTCAAATAGCGTGGTGTTACATCATGACATTAATGACGTCTAGATTTACCCTCAATACTTTTGGGCTATTTTCCTAAATTAGGTTTTGATTAGTATGATATCCTGATATGCCATCAATGATTTTAAATCACACTCTTAAAATTATTTCCATTAAGTAGTAGGGCAGTTATAGTATGAAGCTATTGTCCATGGGTCTTATAAAGCTAATATGAAAAGATCATTGATGGTGAAAGGGTTTCTCACACATGTTGTAAGGAGCTACTCTATAATGTTTCTATCTTGGTTTAGCATCTTAATTGTACATTTCCATGGATGATAATATGAATATGAATAAAGACTATCCCGTGAAATGTTTAGTTATCAGCAAGTGGCTTTTAGGTGGAGGCTCAACTAGATTAGTTTCTTGTAGAAACCTCTAGTCCTAAACTACGTGCCCCCTACGAGTTGTCTTAAATGACATAGCTAGTGGATCCACATATAGCATATGATATGATGTGTATGGGTTATACCTTGGTAAGAACAATTCCCCTTCTTTCGGTATGAGGGATATACTGGATTCCATGTTAAAGCTAACATGCTCTATGTCGGTTAATTGTAATCTTCCCACAAAATGAACTAAGTCAATTAGTAATTTTTTATGAAGTTTCCTTTATGATTTAAAGATGTATTGACTGTATTCATCATTTATGATTCTTTTTAAATGATTTTACTATGTTTTAACTTGTTCATGCTTTTCATGTTTTCGATTATATCCCATTATGATCATGTCTCATATTTTATTGCATTCCCCTAATACTTAGTACATTTCATGTACTACTGTATACTTGTCCCTACATTATCTCACTAATGTAGGGCTTGCGTCAGTACGAATAAAAATGTACTGGTATGTAAAACGAAAAGTAAAATCATAAACATTTACTGTAAAAGGGTAATAGAGATACCACATGAAACTGAAACCCAAATAATCTCCATGGCTAACCTTTAGCCCCCTACTACTTAAATATGCATGGTATGCTAGTATAATCGTATGTCATGAATACATATATATAGATAGATGCAAATGCATGGCATACCCAACCAAATGCTAGCAATGGTGGTGCTTTCCGACAGCGAACTGGCATCATATTCGCCAACTTGTGGCCATCTGTGTCTCATACGTATAAATATAGGCAATAGGCCCCATCCTCCCGATTATAGCTCGGGAGTAGAATGCATAGCATGTCATGTCATGGATTTATAACACCTATGACTTACTGTTGTCATGTTGCCAATCATGGCCCGTTTGTAGTCTTGTTCTCATAACCCGATAATAACTTTCGTATAACATATAACAATCTCATGGAACTTGATATGTTCTTCCAAATAAGCTTGAAAAGTTAACTCGAATTTTAGAAGGATAACCTAACCTTGTTGATATTCATAACAAGTTTAAGGTGACTTACTTACCTAACTTGGTTCCTAGATAATTTATAAAAGAAATATTTCAAAAACCAAGTGTTCTAATAGTTTACATTTAAATTATATTTGAGAGTTTTGAAGGTCGTGAGCTACTTTAAAGTTTTTCTTTAATAATAACCTTAGTGGAGAAAGAGGGCTGGTCACAAGTAGTAAGGGTCTCGCGTGACAATTTAATTCACATCACCCAAGGAAGAATACGAATTCATATGTGCGGACATATAATCAAGGAAACTGATAAAATGACGTGTAGATGTCGAACACTCTATTTATCAGAACGACTGAAATATCAAAATAACAGAATCATGAAATAATTCAGCTGAGATCCCAATGCCTTTCACTGAAGGTCTCTCTAGCAAGAGAATAGAAAAATATCACATTCGGCGTTTTAGGAATTTCCCAGGAGTGGTGCTAAAATGAGGGACGTAGCTTCGCCATAACATACTTTTTCAATGAACTCTCGAATGGCCGTAGCTTCTTCACGAAAGTTTTTAATTACGTCCTAAACTTTGCAAACACTATATATACACAGCTGGTACATACCTATAAACAGTTCATAATTGTTCTTAAATCGGCAGATTTGCCAAATGTCCTCAACTTGACGAAATGTCCGTGGAACTTCATAAAAACAATCATAAAAGAGTCCCGAGATGATTACCTTAGTTAACCAAGTGTAAAACATGAAGAAATACCAATAACTACAAATTTATATCTTCAAAAACTTGCTCCAAACGCAGCTAATAGAAGGGGAAAACGATTACCACGTGTAAAGATCACGTTTCTAGGCACGGGGGCAATCTTTAATGGTAGAAATCGTCGAAAACTGGCCTTCATCATGCAAGTACTCCATAGAAACTTCTCTTAAGCTCTCTTTCTGGTTTGGAGGTAAAATGAAATGTTTTCATGGCTTAAAACGTTGAGTAAGCCGACATACCACATTTTTTACCCGACCCAGATTCTGCCCCGGCAGTCCATAGTAAAACCCTCATAACTTTTTACTCCGATGTCGGTTGGATACGGGGTTTTGTGCGTTACAAACTAGACTTGTAGACCTTCGTTTTAATGGGTGATAGGACTTCTAAATCTTTTTATATTGGGAGAAAACGTCCAAGACATTTGGCCCAAAGTTAAGAAAATATTATTAGAGAAACTTCGATAACTTTTGCCAACTTTAGTTGCACTAATTTTCTTGACTTCCAAACTTAACATACGACCCTTGTGCTATTATAATACCTCATAACACACTATTATTAGCATGTTTTACACTCATAGGCTAATCCACAAGGTATGGGACAAGTTAAACCTTTCAAACGGGTGAAGTTCTACCCGAGCCATTTCTTTTATCATGAACTTTGTATGAGGGGTCCCTTTGACCTAAAACTTTACGATACAAAGTCATATAACCATGCCATACTACGCCACATATATTATGCGCGATTAGAGAAAAAGTACTGGATCTTACATTCCCCCCCCCCCTTATGAACATTCACCCGCGAATGGATCTAAATAATTCCTTGTTTTTTCTCACGGTACTTTATTTGCGAGTCTATATTTTTTATAGTAGAAAACCTGAAGTCAAATTCTAAAAATTTTAACTACTAAGCTTTGCATAGCTATCTCGTAAGAAGATATATAAATTTCAGCTTCAAGCTACTTAAAATATAACTAGGTCCTTGTGAAGAAATAATTGCCAATAATCGAAATCTGACTCACCTTAAGTCGTAAATAGTTGGGGGTACTCCTTCCTCATTTCCTCTTCCGCTTCCCAAGTCATTTCCTCGACATTGTTATTTCTCCATAACACTTTCGCAGAAGCTACATCTTTATTTCGAAGGTTTCTTACTTGCCGATCTAAAATCGCTATTGGTACCTCTGCATAAGATAAATCCTCAGCGATACAAATATTTTCAATGGGCATAATACGTGAAGGATCTCCAATCCACTTCCGCAACATAGAAACATGAAATACAGGATGAACTGCTTCCAATTCTGAAGGCAAATCAAGCTCGTATGCCACCATACCGATCATCTGAATAATCTTATACGGTCCAACGTACCTAGGACTGAGCTTCCCTTTCTTTCTGAATCGCATGATTCCCTTCATAGGCGATACTTTAAGGAAAAAAACCAATCTTCTACCTCAAACTCTAAGTTCCGTCGGCGAACATCTGCATAAAAAATTTGTCGAAACTGTGTTGTAAGAAGTCGATCTCTAATAAGCTTAACCTTTTCAATAGCTTGTTGGACTAGATTCGGACCTAGTAAATCTGCTTCCTCGAGCTCAAACCAACCTATTTAGGACCTACACTTCCGCCTGTATAGTGCTTCGTAAGGGGACATCTGAATACTAGCTTGAAAGTTGTTATTATAAGCAAACTCAATAAGAGGTAGATGTTGATCCCAACTTCCTTTAAAATCCAACATAGAAGCACGTAACATATCCTCAACCGTCCGAATAGTATGTTCTGCCTGTCCATCAGTTTGTGGATGAAAAGCGGTGCTAAGATTTACCTGAGTGCTTAGACCTTTCTGAAACGATCTCCAAAAATGTGTTGTACATTGAACTCCTCGATCTGAGATAATAGATAATGGAGCTCCGTGAAGGCAAACAATCTCCTGAATGTAAAGCCTAGCATAATCTTCAGGTGAATATGTCGTCCTAACTAGCAAGAAATAAGCAGATTTTGTCAGCCTATTGATAATTACCCAAATGGAATCAAACCTTTGTGGAGTGTGAGGTAAACAAGTGATGAAGTCCATATTTATCATATCCCATTTCCATAACGGAAGCTCAATATACTGGGTTAGGCCTCTGATGCTCTGCTTTAACTTGTTGACAGTTGGGACATTTAGCTACCATCTCCGCAATATCTTTTTTCATGCCATTCCACCAATGGATCTGTCGAAGGTCCTAATACATCTTCGTCGCTCCAGGGTGAGATGCATATCTAGAATAATGGGCCTCTGAAAGAATATTTGTACGGAGCTTCCCAACTGTCTGTACACATAAGCGACCCTGGTATCTAAGGACTCCATCTCCAGTTAGCGCAAATAAGGGGTGTTGCTGCTGTGGAATCTTTTCCCTCAATTTCCTAAGCTCAGGATCTTCATGTTGCTGCCTTTTCAGTCACAAAGGAAGATTCTGCCATATTCTTAACGACAACACCTCCACCTCCTTCATATACAAAGCGTACTTGCAAATTAACTAGCTGGCATATGTCTTTTGTAATTCCAACCTTATCAGCTTCAACATGACTTAGACTACCCATGGACTTCCGGTTGAGCGCATCAGCAACAACATTAGATTTGTCGGGATGATATAAAATGTCAACATCGTAGTCCTTTAATAATTCTAGCCATCGCCTTTATCATAGGTTTAACTCCCGTTGTTTAAGTAAATACTGAAGGCTTTGGTGATTGGTGAACACATCTATATGAACCCCGTATAGATAATGTCGCCAAATTTTTAGGGCAAAGACAACTGCAGCCAACTTAAGATTGTGTGTAGGATAATTCTGCTCATGCTTCCGTAACGGTCTAGAGGTGTATGCAATAACCTTACCATGTTGCATAAGAACACAACCTAGGCTAATTCTTGAGGCATCACAATAAACAACATAGCCCTCATTGCCATCTCGAAGAGTTAGGACAGGTGCAGTGGTAAGCCTTTCTTTTAGTTCATGAAAGCTTTGCTCGCATTCCTCGGTACACTAAAACTTCATTGCCTTATGTGTAAATTTTGTCAGTGGTGCAGAAATAGAAGAGAATCCCTCCACAAACCTTCGGTAATACCCTGCCAAGCCTAAAAAGCTACGAACCTCCGTCGAATTCAAGGGCCTCGGCCAAGTCATCACTGCTTCAATCTTTTGTCCATCAACCTTAATACCCTCACTTGTAATAACATTATCAAGAAAAGCTACTTAGGTAAGCCAAAAATCACATTTAAAGAATTTAGCATATAACCTGCAATCTTGGAGAGTCTGCAATACAGCTCGCTAGTGGTCTACATGCTCTGCTTGTGACCGTGAATATATAAAAATATCATCAATAAACACAATCACAAATTCATCCAAGAATGGTTTGAAGACCCGATTCATAAGATCCATAAAAGTTGTCGGGGCATTTGTAAGCCCAAAAGACATGAGAAGGAACTCAAAATGGCCATACCTCATCCTAAATGCTGTTACCAGGCAAAGGGACGTCAGTACGAATAAAAATGTACTGGTATGTAAAACGAAAAGTAAAATCATAAACATTTACTGTAAAAGGGTAATAGAGATACCACCTGAAACTGAAACCCAAATAATCTCCATGGATGACCTTTTGCCCTCCACTACTTAAATATGTATGGTATGCTCGTATAATCGTATGTTGTGAATACATATATATATATATAGATGCAAATGCATGACATACCCAACCAAATGCGAGCAATGGTGGTGCTTTCCGGTAGCGAACCCGCATCATATTCGCCAACTTGTGGCCATCTGTGTCTCATACGTATAAATATAGGCAATAGGCCCCATACCTCCCGATTATAGCTCGGGAGTAGAATGCATAGCATGTCATGTCATGGATTTATAACACCTATGAGTTACTGTTGTCATGCTGCCAATCTTGGCCCGTTTGTAGTCTTGTTCTCATAACCGCATAATAACTTTCGTATAACATATAACAATCTCATAGAACTTGATATGTTCTTCCAAATAAGCTTGAAAAGTTAACTCGAATTTTAGAAGGATAACCTAACCTTGTTGATATTCTTAACAATTTTAAGGTGACTTACTTAGTTCCTAACTTGGTTCCTAGATAATTTATAAAAGAAATATTTCAAAAACCAAGTGTTCTAATAGTTTACATTTAAATTATATTTGAGAGTTTTGAAGGTCGTGAGCTACTTTAAAGCTTTTCTTTAATAATAACCTTAGTGGATAAAGAGGGCTGGTCACAAGTAGTAAGGGTCTCGCGTGACAATTTAATTCGCATCACCCAAGGAAGAATACGAATTCATACGTGCGGACATATAATCAAAGAAACTGATAAAATGACGTGTAGATGTCGAACACTCTATTTATTAGAACGACTGAAATATCAAAATAATAGAATCATGAAAATAATTCAGCTGAGATCCCAATGCCTTTCACTGAAGGTCTTTCTAGCAAGATAATAGAAAAATATCACATTCGGCGTTTTAGGAATTTCCCAGGAGTGGTGCTAAAATGAGGGACGTAGCTTCGCCTTAACATTCCTTTTCAATGAACTCTCGAATGGCCGTAGCTTCTTCATGAAAGTTGTTCCTTATGTCCTAAACTTCGCAAACACTATATATACATAGCTGGTACACACCTATAAACAGTTCATAATTGTTCTTAAATCGGCAGATTTGCCAAATGGCCTCAACTTGACGAAATGTCCGTAGAACTTCATAAAAACAATCATAAAAGAGTCCCGAGTGATTACCTTTGTTAACCAAGTGTAAAAATTGAAGAAACACGAATAACTACAAATTTATATCTTCAAAAACTTTCTCCAAACACAGCTACTAGAAGGGGAAAATGATTACCACGTGCAAAGATCACGTTTCTAGGCACGGGGGCAATCTTTAATGGTAGAAATCGTCGAAAATTGGCCTTGATCATGCAAGTACTCCATAGGAACCTTCTCTTAAGCTTTATTTCTGGTTTGGAAGTAAAATGAAATGTTTTTATGGCTTAAAACGTTGAGTAAGCCGACATACCACATTTTTTGCCCGACCCAGATTCTGCCCCGACAGTCCGTAGTAAAACCCTCATAACTTTTTACTCCGATGTTGGTTGGATACGGGGTTTTGTGCATTGCAAACTAGACTCGTAGCCCTTAGATTTAATGGGTGATAGGCCTTCTAACTCTTTGTATTTTGGGAGAAAACATCCAAGACTTTTGGCCCAAAGTTAAGAAAATATTATTAGAGAAACTTCGATAACTTTTGCCGACTTTAGTTGCACTAATTTTCTTGACTTCCAAACTTAACATACAACCCTTGTGCTATTATAATACCTCATAACACACACTATTCTTAGCATTTTTTGCATTCATAGGCTTATCCACAAGGTATGGGACAAGTTAAACCTTTCAAACGGGAGAAGTTCTACCCGAGCCATTTCTTTTATCATGAACTTTGTTTGAGGCGTCCCTTTGACCTAAAATTTTAGTTTAGTTCCTTGATATTGCCACCTACTTGCAATCTTAATCTTCAATTTACGATACAAATTCATATACACATCATATAACCATGCCATACTACGCCACATATATTATGCACGATTAGAGAAAAAGTATGGGGTCTTACAATTTATTAATTTAATTATTTGTATTATATTAAATATAGATACCCTTTCATATTAAAGGGTTGTGATTTTCTCAAAGAGATGTGACTTTTCCAAAGGGTTGCGACTTTTTGACTGATTTTGACATTTCTGATGAGTTGTGACTTTTCTGAAGGGTTATGATTTTTTCAAAGGGTTGAGAATTTTCCGAAGGGTTGTGCCTTTTCCGATGAATTGCGACTTTTGCAAAAGGTTGTGATTTTTCCGATGAACTGTGACTTTTTCGAAAGGTTGCAACTTTTCTGATAAGGAACAATTAGCACCTATTAAACCTACTATTTGTTAGCTATAAATAGTGGGTTTCCTCTAACTTTTAAACTACGATTTCTTAAAGTTTTCTACTCTTCTTCTTCTTAAAAAATCTCATGGTTATTTGCAACAGTTGATTAAGTTCAAATTTCAACTAAATTCAAGGTACCACATAAGAAAGAGTTGGTGAACAAATTTGTAGCAAATCATTCATAAATTCACACTAGTATTTTTTCTTACAACTTCCATGAGTTAATGGTGACGAAATATTGTGGGAAAAATAATAATAATAATAAACACATATGAATAAAGTCACATGATTTGGGTAAGATATTTGTTCTTTGGTTTTTATTTTTTATTTTTTTACCCTCAAATGAAGTAGTTTCTTTCTGATTTTGCTAAAACAATAGGCATCAGCGTAGGCCATTGAATAATTAGTTTTGATGTTAAATCCACTATTTCAAAAAATAGATTTTCACTTTTACTTATAATTTGATAATATAGAAATGATAATAATTATGTTTTTAATAGAAATGTAAATAAAAATGAAAGGAGAAAGTAAAGTGTTGGTGACAACAAATTTTAATCAAATAGTACTCTATAGTGAATATAGAATGAACATATATTTCCGTCTTCCTTCTTCATTGGCTATGTATCGTTCCATATTTTTTTTCCTATTATTTTGTGTTCATTTCAATTAGAGAAAATTTTATGTCACAATATACAGTCATTGATAGCTAAAATAAAAATAGTTAAGAAAATAGTAATTGATCATAAAATAATCTTAAATCAAATTAAAGATTCTATAAACAATACTTTAAATTTGATTCATCTATTAATTTTTATTATTGAAAAAGTTTAAAATTTTATATCACGATACAACTTCTATAAGATACTAGATACTTTTATTAGACAACAACTATATGATATGTATGCATCACAAAAAAGGAGAAGACTACAATTCTACAAAGATAATGTAGAAACTTAAAAAAATGAAATATTTTTTACCAAAGGTGATGTTGTTCATATATTAAAATTAAATTATGCTACTGAAATATATATGTATATCTAAAACAAAGAATTGGTCAAGCTAAATATTTGACATACACTTTAACCTCAATTTAACCATCATTCGTTATAACAATAGAGTACCTTTTTTTTAGTAGAATTTTTTCTGTGGTTTGAGATTATTACTCAAAAGATCTGCCTCTTAAAAGAGATGTTACTCAGAACTTTTCATGAATACTCTTTCTCAAAAATCTATCAAAATCATATTTTAATATGATCATTGAATACTTGGGAAGTCATACTGCATAAACATTGGTGGTATATCTAGATACCATATTGCTGATACATTGATGGCATACTCGATTGTCATACTAATCATTTTTTAGAAAACTCTTTTCTCAAAACTCATCTTCACTTTCTCAAAACTCAGTTTAAGAACTAAAGCGTTGGCTTTAAAAAGCTTTTCAAATTTTATAACTCAAAATAGGGTTCATACTGAAATATAGACATGAACAAATCAACTCAAGGATCTCAATAACAATATAGAAA